>PVKS010001288.1:0-146843 GCA_004027875.1 Aplodontia rufa
GTATATGAAGAACTCATAGGACTCTGGTGATTGGGAAGATGGGGGAACCATCCCAGAAGCCGATGTCATTCCTCCACAAGCTACCCATTTAATGCATGAGTTCTTCTGGGGGAAACTGCAACAGGTGAAACCCATGGTGGTTTATCTATGCTTTGGCATGACCCCTGGATAACAAAGTTTATATACATTAATTGCTACTGTTTTGATACTGTTTCCCCCTCAACCGTACCCTGTATCTCTATATACTTCTAATAAAAATAAAATAAAATAAAAAATTAGCTCCCCCCCAAAATAAATAAAAATGGTATCAATACCATACTCTTTCCTTTTATCAAATTTTAGACAATAAAATATTTTTAATTGAAAAAAAAGAGGATGTAAATAATATATCCATGGTCTTGAGAACTGAAAGAGAATAGCAAGGACATAAGTAATTTCTGCTGCCCAGAATGACTGAGGAATTTTAGTTTAGTTATCCTCATTATTCCCAACTTTCAGAGAAAAAAAGCTCTCAAGAAACACAAGGGATATTAAGAAGTATGGAAAATAACAATGAGTAATGGGTCTTTAGGACAAATGTACTCACCCACCCATTCCCCACTCCCAAATTTCTAGAAATAAAAGAATACATAATGAATTTCCCACTAAGTTAGGAGAAACTCAATAGGCCTGTGTTTATATACCAATGATGACTATCAAGAATAAAAGATTCAAGGCACTGATATTGATATGATAGCTCCAGAAGACTATGGTAATAAAAACTACATAAAATCAACCAAAACCAAACCAACGTACCAACAGGAACAAATAAGCATACGAATCCTAGCAACTAATACGTATAAGACTTTATTTGAGGATAAAAGCAATACTCAAAATTAGGATGGGCTATTTGATGATATGATTATCTACATGACATTAGGCCCTGTATGTTCTTTAAATCCTTATGAAAGTAATATAGGAGAATAATTTTTTTTTCATGGATAAAGGAAACCCATTATGCAAGGGTTGCTCAAAAATCACAAAGCACATTATTGATTAGATTGTGTGTGACTAAAGTAAAATATATTACAAAAATCAAATTGAACAAGGTTTCATTTTTATTTTGAACTTCAAATGTTTCCTAAACTCTTTGACACTCTTTCCAATGAAAGGCAAAATCTATTGTCTAAATTTTCTAACCTTCAATTATGTATCAGTCTGAAGTACTCGTATCTTACAGAAACATAAGGCAGCAGAAATGAATCCCATTTTTTGGTGGTTTATTATATAGAAATAGATACTAAGAGTTTAAGTACAAATAAAATTTAAAATAGCAAACTACTTATAAAAATTGGCAATGATGCACATGCTTTCCATAGAACAATGTAATGGAAATATGCACACCAAAAAAGACTCATATTGTTAATTATTGGAGGAATTAAAATTAAAATGACATAATGAAAATATTTATTGCTTATGCATTTGACAGCTTCAAAATTTGTTGCAAAAAGGACCTCAGATAAGTTCATTTACCAAAAAAGCAATGTATATTATGCATGACAAAATTATTAAATTATAACATAACATGAAGATACCAAATAGATAAAGTTTCACTTTTGGGGTATTAAAACAAATGTCTGTGAATGCATAGGAATTGGTTGGAGGTACAGGATCAAGAAAGGAAATTCAATGTTTATTTTATGTTCTTTTCTTTTTTTAAAGAGAGAAGGACAGTGAGAGAGAGGGAGAGACAGATAGAATCAATTTTTTATTGAGTTTTTCACATGGCTTTCATTGCTCCGACACTTAGTTATGTATGTGTTTGAACCCGTGTGCTTACGCCTGAGAGGCAAGCACCGTAACGGCTGAGCCACTGCTCCAGCCCCTATTTTATGTTCTTCTATATTTTTTCAAAAAGGTTATATATGACTTTGGTAATCATAAAGAAACCAATTGTTTATTAAGTCCTGCTCTCTGATGAAAAGTTGGATGCTTTGGAATTGTTTCGAGGAGTGGTGGGTTTCTCTAATTAGATGAGAGTCCCTTTTGTGCTGTTACCAAGAGAATTCAGCCCCTGAGCAAGAGGGACTGAACCTGAATGCAGATTTCACTTTGTGTTCTCTACTCCCATAATCAGTTATATCTGTGGTCCTCAGAAAAGTACAAACCAGAGGTATTGGACTGAACAGGGTCCAAAGAATGCTGGAGTCAAGGCTATTACTGATCCAAAGGAAATGTATATAAAAGAATAGATTTTCCCATTTCTAATTTTGATTTTTACTTTATTTTCACCATTGAACACAATCCATAAAGAACACATGCAATAAAAAAGACACAATTTTTTTATTATTGAAAGAATGTTTTGAATGAAAACTCCAATTTTGAATTTATTAATAATTGTTTACTAAAACCCTGATATGTGCCAGTCTTGTCTTTGGCAGCCCAGATGATGATTTTTAAGCAAAAGCTTAACCAAATGCTCTCTGCAGAGAAAAACTATGATTTTTATATGAGTTGCCTCAACCACATATTCTGTAAAAATTGTCCTATGACTAGTACCTCACTAGTAAAAGAACTGCTCAGGCTTCATTAGAGATTTTAATCATGCTCATTTACTGAGGTACTCATGATTATACCACCTCATTAATGTAATGAAAATAATAGTATCTGTTTTGACATCACCACCACTGAAGTAATTCTATATCAGCACAGACATCAGAATTTTCTGATTAGCATAATAAGAAATTTTATGGAAGTTAAACAACACATTTCTAAATAATTAATGGCCTAAGTTAAAAAATCATAAAAGAAATTAGAAAATAATTTGTGATAAATAAAAATGAAACACAATATAGCAATATAGATGAGATGAAACTTCCAACTGTTTTTTGTATGTTTGCTTGTTTTTCTGTGTACTGGGCACCAAACTCAAGGATGCATTACCACTTAGCTACATCCCCATCTCTTTATACTTTTTATTTCAAGATGAGGTCTCACAAAGTTCCTAAGGGTCTCACTAAATTGCCTAGGCTGAGCTTGAACTTGTGATCCTCCTGCCTCAACCTCGGTGGCTGGGATTACAGACTTGTGCCACAGTGTCAGCTTGAAGCTCCTATCTTAACTAGAAAAAGTGCAAACATGGGAAAAATACTTGACTAAATCCAACAACTTTTCACAGTAAAACACACAGACAGCTAAGAATAACAGACGACTCCCTTAGCCTGAAAAGGGTATACATGAAAGATTCATGACTAGCATCATACCTGATGGTGAAGGATGGAGTGTTTTCCCTCAAATTTCAGAAATAAGGAAGGATGTCTATCTGTTCTTGTCACTCCTATTCAACACTGTACTGGAGGCTCTAGTCAGGTTAATCATGACAGGAAAGAAATCTGTATCCCCACAGAAACAGAAGTTAAGTCACTTCAATCTACAGATGACAATGTTTGTGTGTACGAACAAAAGCTATTATAACTAAAAATGAGTTCAGAAAAGTTGCATAATATGAGATCAATATATAAAAATCAGTTGTATATACTTCCACTAGCAATAAGCACATGAAATTGAAATTATAAAAGCATTCTACTTGAGAAAGCAAAAGAGAATAAAAAACACAAAGAATTATAACAAAAAGCACAGAAGACTTTTCTGCTAAAAACTATTAAACATTGCTTGATAAAACTAAACTAGATATAAATTGAAAAAGACATTCCATGTTTATGGGTCAACGTTTAAAATGAATGTATTAGCCAGTGTTCTCCAAAGAAACAGAATCAATAGGAGACACGTAGTGATATGAGGAATGGCTCCCACAATTTTAAAGACTGAAAAGTCCCAATGTGTGTAGTCAGCAAGCTGGATGGAGTCCCAGGAGAGCAAATGGTATCACTCTAATCTAAGTCCTAAAGTCTGAGAACCAGAAGAGCTTATGGTGCAAGCACTAGCTTCAAAGCTGACAGGCTGGAGAATGAATGAATGAATTTATTTATTTATTTATTTAAGAGAGAGGGACAGTTAGAGAGAGAAAGAGAGAATGAATTTTATTTAGTTTTTCATTTGTCTTTCGCTGCTCCGAGACTTTGTTGTGTACATGGTGCTGGGGTTTGAACTCACATACTCACACATGCCAGCAAGCACCATAACCACTGAGCCACTGCTCCAGCTCCTGGAGAACTTATTTTTAAGTTCAAGTTTGGAAGCAAGGAAAAAAAAGAATTCCAGTTTGAAGAAGTCAGGCAAGAGGATTTTACTTGTATTCCTAAGAAGTTCACCCTTTTGTTCCATTCAGACATTCAGACGAAATGGAAGAGAATCAACAACCAGGAAAAATAATCAATTTAATTCAGCCTCTCCATTCGATGTCAGTGTGCCATCTAAAAACATTCTGAGAAGCAAAGATTAATGTTTAAGAAATATCTGGACATCCCATGGCCCCATAGTCTCGATATGTAGCCATTACAACTGCAATACTTCCCAAACTGATATAGAGATTCATTTTCTACCAAAGTCCAAGCTAGTTGCTTTTGCTGAAATTAATCCTAGTAGTCTATAGAAATGCCAAGAGATGTGGAGTAGTCCAAACAATCATGAGAAAAAAGAATGAATTTACAGAAATCAAATTGTTCAATTTCAAACTCATTCTAATCCAACAGGAGACAAGTGGACTGGCATAAGAATAGATAAAAAGATCAATGCAATAAAATTGTGCATTCAGAACTAAACTGATATATTTATGGTCAATTGATTTTCAATAAAGACACAAAGACAATTGTATGGTGGAAAAAAATAGTAGCTTCCAGAAATAATGCTGAAAACACTGGTTATCCACCTGCTAAAAAAATAAAGTTGGACCTGAATCTAACACCATAGGTAATTGTTTAAACCCTCAAAATAAAGCATTAGACCTAAATATGGAACCTAAATATGATTATAATTCTTTGTGACCTGAATTAAACGACAGCTTCTTAAGTATACTACTAAAATCACAAGTTTTCCTAAGGAAATAAAAAAGTTAATTTGCACTACATTAAAATTAAAATTTTAGGGCTGGAGTGCTGGTTCAGCAGTAGAGTGCTTGCCTGGCATGAGTGAGGACCTGGGTTCAAATCCCAGCACCACATACATAGCTAAGTGTTGGAAAAACGAAAACCAGATGAAAAAATAAAATTCACTCTCCTTCTCTTTCTCTCTCTAAAATAAAAATAAATAAATTAAAATTTTAATTAAAGTGAAGAAACAATCCACATAATGAGAGAAATACTTGAAAATCTTGTGTCTGATAAGGGTCTTATATCCAGAATTTATAATGAATTCCCACAACTCAATAACCAAAAAACAACTCACTTTAATATTTACAAAGAAAATACATAAATATACACATTTCCACAGAAAATGCACGAATGGCTGATGTGTGCATGAAGTAACACCGAGCACCATAGTTCATCAGGGAAATGAAAAGCAAAACTACAGCGAGATACCACTTTGAATCCATTAGGATGGCTGTAGTCAGCAAGGTAGGGAATTCTTGGAATCTACATTCATTCCTGATGGGAGTTTCAAAAGGAACATCCACCTTGGAAAACAGTTTGGCAGCTATACAGAGTATTAAATACAGAGTTATCTTGTGATGTAGAAGTTTTACTATAGGAAAGAAATGAAACACAAAACTTTGTTAGCGCAATGGCATTCTCAGCATCATTACCTAGAGCCAAAAATTTGAGACAACTCAAATGCCCACTAACTTAAGAATGGATGAGCAAAATGTGATATATTCAGACATTAGAATATTATTTGGCAACAAAGAAGATAAAATACAACATTAATGAGCTTTGAAAACATTATGCTAAAAAAAGCCTACCATGAAAGATAGTTTTATATGAGTTTACTTTTATAAACTGTCCAGAATAGATAAATCTTTAGAAACAAAAATGAATTACTGGTAGTCTGGAGTTGAGAGGCTGAAGGATGATGTGTGGTTGCTAATTGGTACAGAGGTTTCTTGGTATGATGAATAGGTTCTAAATTTACATTGTGGTAATACAAGCACAACTCCACTACATGGATACACCAAAGGCCACACGTTTGTGTCACCGTAAATAGGCAAATTTCATGATTTGTATATTATATCTAAACAAAGTTTTGTTTGGTTATATTTTTTCATTTGTTTACAAAAAGAACTGTCAGTCACATCCTGCTGAAGGTATTCTACACTTTTTGACTTCAAGCCATGAAGGCCCAAAACGGCTTACTGGGACTTGGGAGCAAAAGTCATTTCTTTCCATATTCTTATGAATTGGAAAGGATTCACATTCATCTGCTCTTGGAGGAGGTAAGGGAGGGAGGGAGATGCCAAATCACAAGCACAGAAATTAGTGAACCCATTCTACCAATCTGCCTCCACCTTCAAGCTTTTCTATGTGACAGCCAACTAACACAATCTCATAATATTCAGTACGCAAATAAAATCATGAAGGGCTCTAATTATTTGTTTCTCTCTGTTTTGTTCACAAAACTGTCAGTTCTGGAAGGACAGCAACTCCTACAATCAGGGGATTCTATTTCTTTATGACCAAATAGCTTAGGATCTACAGAATATAATATATGCTCAAGTAATGCTGGTGGGAAACAAGAAAGTTATTTCTCAGGAATTTCCAGAACATATTCCCATGGATATTGACCAGTTTGGTGCATTAGTTTTTTGGGTTTTTTTTTCATTTAATGGATGAGATAACTCAAGTTCAGAGATATTGTTACTTATCCAAGATCATTCAATTCAATGCCAAGTAAGGAATGACACTCAGTTCTGTCTTTTTCTTAGACTGTGCTCTTTCCAACAACACATCCAAGATCCAAAATTAAGTATCTCACCTGTGATAAAAGAATGGGAAAGTGGGTCTTATAATGTAGTCCAGTAACATCTGGGAAGCTGGCAGAAATGTGAATTCTCAGGCTCCACAAAGACAGAAGTAGGGCTTGGCAACCTAAATCTGCACAGACCTTCCAGGTAATTCTAGTAGACCATGAAGTTTAAGCCACATTATCACATTCAACACTGGGAACACTTCTTTACGAAATATGTTAAATGGGGTCATTCCATTTTCTTTTACATTTTTAGGGGGCCTAAAAGTTACCCTTCCAAAGCACAGCACCTCTTTGTAAAGTGACAAATTGCACATTCAAATAACTTTCCATTGATGGTTGTGAATACTTCAAATAAACAAAGATAGAAAATGTAAAGAAAACTCAGAGAAACTCCCAGTTTATATCAAGAACTGAGACAGTTCCAGACAGCTGAGATTCTTCAGGATTCAAAGAGGGCCTCCCCTAAAAGTGAGAGACATATCCCAACATTTTAAGACTAGGCCTGGGAGTTAGCCACAATACACCAATGCCAAAAGCACAGCGCCTGCACTTTAGGAGGAAGTGGTTTTTGGTTTCCAAGGAAACAGAAATATCAGGTTTGAATCCTGACTTGAGCTAAATCCAATTCTAAATCACTAGAATCTACAAGCAGAGGCAAGAATAGAAATGGCCCAGAGGAAAAACAGTGTATCCCACCTGGCCACCATTGCAGAAGACAAAATAATAGGTAAGAGCAGCCATTCGCCAACTACACAAATTGTCCCAATTATGTTATAGAACTTTAAAGAATGGATTATTTACAATCACTACCACCACACAGGAGTTAACTAGAGGCAGAAAAGTAAATTCCCAATACTTTTTTTTTTAAATCTGCCTCAGGGAGACTCCAATGCACAATTGGAAATATCTTTGAAAGAAGTCCACACCGCATCTATCAGACAGTAGTGCAGTTCCTAAGTAATTCATAGCAGATCCAAGGGCTGGGATATATGTGCATAAATGCGCAGTCATGTGTGCCAATGTGTAGCTTAGTATATTTACTATAACTGCATATATATATAAAGTATATAAGAATCCAGATAAATATCACATCAATTACAAATTTCCCTCATAAAAATGAAGTCTAAATTGAAGACAAAACAAGAAATGCCCTGGAGCCTTGTACTTTAGAAAAGTGATAAACGAAGCCGAACAATACATCTCAATAAAAAGCAAATAATCTTAGCTAGCTCTGCTGAATATGGCAGTCCATAAAACAAAGCTGTAGGAGATTGACCCCTAAGGTATCAGCACTGATCCTCAGGAAAATTTATCCCATGACTTCTCAGTTAAGAAAGAAGAATACAAAGAGCAATCAGGATAGTAGAGCATTTTATCATTTCATTTTTTAAAAGAAAAGGCTCCATTTCAATACTATATTGATTACTGCATTGTATGTTTTTTTTTCATTTTTTTGTTCTACATCATCTTACATACTGGAGGGAATCATTACATATTCATGTATGCATGGATATTGACAAAGTAAATTAAGGCTAATCCTAGTCCAGGATCTTCCCCTTTCATCCATTCCCCAATCTCGTTTCTCCTTTGTAATATCCCCATGCTATCAATAGAAATGAGCATATACATGTATATTAATTTTTTAATTTTCTGAGTTTCTCTGCCTGCCTGTGTATAATTTGACATCTCATGGGAGTCGAGTTCCCAGATGTAATAATGATCCATTTTTTCTCTCCCTTTCCTCCTGCCTCCTTCCCTTCTCGCTCTACCTTCACAGTCTGTATTGCATTCTTAAAGGTTCTTCCATCAATTATGAGGGTATATAAGAAGTTACAAATATTTTAAATTAATAGATTCTAATAACTGTTTTAGGCTTATAACAAACAGAATAATGCATATACAGTTTGCATACACTACCTCCTGTGCCACTTCCAACAGTTTCTCTTATCGATAACATCTTGCTTTAGTGTGGTTTTGATATGATCTGGATATAATTTGAATTTGCAACAAAGGCCCAGGAATTTACAGGCTCAGTCCCTTGGGTGGTACTATTGTGAGGTATTGTTGACCTTGAAATGGTGGGACCTAGTAAGAGGTTCATAAGCCACAGGCAATATGATCTTGAAAGGCATTTTGGGACACTCCCTTTTTTCTTTCTCTTTGCTCTAATTCAAGATGTGAGTGTTTTGCTCCTACATGTGCACCAACCATGCTATGCCACCCTAACTGGAAGCCAAACCTGGATTTTGACTTCAAAAATCTTTTCTCATTATAAAGTTAGTTAAATCAAATATTTTGTCATAGTAACACAAAATACAGATATGTTTTACAATATATGAACCAGTATTGATAAATTGTTACTAATGTCTTTAGGTTACTTTAGGTTGATTTTTTGTTTTATATGTATTCTTTGAGTTTTGATACATATATAAGACATGTCTGTCATACAAAATAACTTTACTACCTTGAAAATTTCTTGAGTTCCACCTATTCATTCTTTCCTCAACCTCCACTCAGGCTACCCCTGGCCACCTGGTAAACCACAGGTCCTTTTACTGTCTTCATTATGGTGTGCCTTTTCAAATATCAACTAGTAGGAATCATACAAAATGAAGCCTTTTCACACTAATCTTTCACTTAGCATTTTTTTTTGCCTTTCTCTCTCGTTCTCTTCTTCTTTTCTCTTCTCTTCTCTTTATTTTTTACTTGTTTGAGTGATAGTGTCTCACTATGTTGCCCAGACTGTCCTCAAGCTCCTGGACTCAAAGGATTCTTTTGCTGTAGCCCTACTAATAGCAAGGGCAATAAGCATGCTCCAACATGCCTTATTTTTATTCATTTATTTTTTAGAGACAGACAGAATCAAATTTTATTTAGTTTTTTCAAATGGCCTTCTTTGCTCTAACACTTTCCATGTAAGTCCTTCTGGGGTTTGAACCAGCATCCCCACACATGCAAGGCAAGTGCTGGAATTGCTGAGCCACCACTCCAGCCCGTGTTTTATTTTTGTTTTGTTTTCTCTTTTTTAAATTTATTTTTATTAGTGCATAATAGCTTTATATGATGATGGAATTAGTTGTCTTATATTCCTAGATGTACACAAATCAGCAATACAATTTGTTCAATATCCCCCACATACCCTACTACTTTCCTCCTCATGTCCCCTGATTACTTGCCTTTCTTCTTGGTCCTATATTGTTCCTAAAAACGCCAAATACACTGACCTAATTCTTATACCCAGGAAGAATAGTTTTTAATATATATGGCTATAGTATACACAGTGACATTTATAACTGCTTGTAATGTACCTTGCTTTTTTTCCATTCCAACATTTCCCCCTCTCCTCCCTTCCTGTCATCCCGTTATTCTTCAAAATATTTTACAATAGGATTAAACATTTACGTTTTTATATAGGTATGCAGCATAACTTGTTCAAATATCTTAAGAAGTATTTTGCAACTGTGTCTCCTAAATATTAACATTTTGCATTTTTGTTCTATGGATCTAACAACATGAGTTTGTCTATCTTACTCCTAAGTATGGGTTTAAGTCCAGCCTCCAAAAATGAGGGAAACCATTCAGCCATTGACTCTCTGTGTTCGGCTAACTTCACTCAGCATGATTTCTTCCAATGCCAGTCATTTACCTTCAATAGATGCGATATCATTGTTTCTAATAGCGGAGTAGAACTCCATTGTTTATATATATATACCAGAGCTTTTGGATTCATTCATCCAGTGAGGGGCATCTGGGTTGGATCCATAATTTAGCTATTGTAAATTGAGCTGCTATGAGCATAGATTTTGCTGTGTTGCTGTAATGCACTGATTCTAACTCCTCTGGGAAAACACCCAGAAAAGGGATAGCTGGGTCATATGGTGGCTAAAACCTTAAATTTTTGAGGAGTCTACAAACTGCTTTCCAGAGCAGCTGGACCAGTCTGCAATTCCACCAACAGTGTGCTAGTGTTCCTATCTCCCCACAATCCTCCAGCATTTGCTATTGTTTGTTTTCTTCATCTTTGCCAGTCTGACTACAGTGAGGTGAAATCTTAGTGTAGTTTTGATTTGCATTTCTCTGATTGCCAGTGATTTAGAACACTCTCTCATGTATTCATTGGCTTGGTCAATTTCCTCTGTTGAGAGGTTTCTGTTTAGCTCTCTGGCCCATTTTTTGATTGGATTGCTTGTGTTTTTATTATTGAATTTTTTGAGTTCTTAGTAAATTTTGGATATTACTCCCCTATCAGAGGGATCAGAGGCAATGATTCTCTCCCATTCTGTAGGTTATCTCTTGACTGTATTGACTATTTACTTGGCCGCACAGAAACTTTTTAGTTTAATGGCATCCCACTCATTGATTTTTGACTAATTCTTTCACTTTAGGAGTTTTGTTGAGGATGTCATTGTCAACTCACATATGCTGGACTGTTGGTCCTAATTTTTCTTCTTGCAGTTGGTTTAATTCCTAATTCATTGATCCATTTATACTTTATTTTTGTTCAAGGTGAAACATAAGGATCTAATTTCACTTTTCTGCAAGTGGTTGTCCAGCTTGTCCAGCACCAATTGTTGAATAGGCTGTCTCTCCTACATGTTATATTTTGACCCTCTTTGTCAAAGATGAAATATTTAAATATTTGTGAGTTTATTTTAGAGTCTTCTATTCTATTCCGTTGGTCTTCACTACCATTTTGATACCAATACCATGCTGTTTTAATACTACACTCTATAATTTTAGATCTGGTATTGCAAAACCACCTGTGTCATCTTTCTTGCTTAGTGATGATTTGGCTATTCTGGATTTCTTGTTGTTCATATGAATTTGAGAATTGCTTTTTCTATATCTGCAAAAAATGATGTTGGAATCTTGATGGGGATTGTATTGAATCTGTACAGTGCTTTTGGCAAAATGGCCATTTTAATTATATTAATTCTACCTAACCAAGAGCATGGAACTTCTTTTCATCCTCTCAGGTCTTCTTTAATTTCTTTTCAGTGTTTGATAATTTTCCTTGTAGAGGTCTTCTATTTCTCTGTTAGATTATTTCCCAAGTATTATATTCTTTTAGAGGATATTGTGAATGAGACCGACTTCCTAATTTCTTCTTCTGCCCTAATATTGTTGGCATGTAGGAAAGCTATTGAATTATGTTGTTGATCTTGTAGCCTGCTACCTTGCCAAATCTGTTTATTAGCTCCCGCAGTTTTCTGGTGGAATTTTTTGGATCTTCCAGATGTAGTATCATGTCATCAGCAAAAAGGGACAGTTTTACTCCTTCCCTTCCTATTGGTATCCCTTTGAATTTCTTCTCTTGCCTGATTGCTCCTGCCAGGGTCTCAAAAACTATTTTGAATAAAAGTGGTAAAAGCGGGCAGCCTCGTCTTGTTCCCAAGTTCAGTGGAAATGCTTTCAACCTTTCTCCATTTAGTATTATTCTAACTGAGGGTTTGGCATCTATGACCTTTACAAAGTTAACTTCCTTTGATCCCTATTTTTTCTAGAGTTGAGCATAAATAGGTGCTTCATTTTATCCAAGGCCTTTTCTGCATTTATTGAGATGATCATAGGGTTTTATCCTTAATTCTGTTTAAGTGATTAATCACATTTGATTTGTGTATGTTGACCCAGCCTTGCATACCTGGAATGAAGCCCACCTTATCACAATGAATTATTTTCTTGATATGTTTTTTAATGCAGTTTGCAAGAACCTTATTAAGGATTTTTGCATCAATATTCATGAGGGATATTATTCTGTAGTTCTCTTTTTGATGTGTCTTTGTTGGGTTTTGGTATTAGAGTTATGGTTGCTTCATAAAAAGTGTTTTAGAGAGTTCTCTCTTTTTCATTTTCTTGGAATAGCTTAATAAGGAGAGGTATTAGCTCTTCAAAGATATGGTAAAAATCCACAGAGAATCCATCAGGTCCTAGGCTTTTGTTCTTTGGAAGACTTTTAATTGCTGTAAGGATTTCAGTGCCTGTTATTGGGCTGGTTAGTATTTCAATTTTATCCTATGTCAATTTGGCGATATTGTATGTGTCCAGAAATTTGTCCATGTCATCCAGATTATCTGATTTAGAGGAGTATAGTTTTTCAAAATATGTTCTGATAATCTGTCTGATTTCAAAGGTGTCAGTGGTGATCACCCCCTTTTCATTGGTGATTTTGTTGATTTGCTTTGATTCTCTCCTTCTTTTAGTTAGATTAGCTAGGGGTCTGTCAATTTTATTTTTTTTTTGAAGAACCAGCTCTTTGTTTTGTTAATTCTTCCTATTGTTTTTTGTTCTCAGTTTCATTAATTTCAATTTTGATCTTAATTTTTTCCTGTCTTGTGCTGGTTTGGGGATTAGACTGTTCTTCCTTTTGTAGAGATTTGTGTTGGAGCATAAGCATATTTGTTAGGGATCTCTCCTGATTGTTAATGTGGAAACAATAAAATAAAATTTCCCCTTAAGAATGCTTTCATGCTGTCCCAGAGGTTTCAATATGTCATGTCTTCATTTTCATTCTCTTCCATGAATTTCTTAATTACTGTTCTCATGTCTGCTTGGATAATTCATTTAATAGGGTGTTATTCAAATGTCACATATGTGTGTTTTGTGCCATGGTTTTTGCTATTAATTATTAGGGTCATGGCATCATGGTCTGATAGGATACATGGACCAATATCTACTTTTTTATATTTGCTGAGATTTCCTTTGTGAACTAGAATATGATCTATTTTGGAGAAGGATCCATGTGCTGCTGAGAGAAGTTATACTCTGCCAATTTGGGGTGGAATATTCTGTAGATGTCTGTTTAAGTCAGTTTGATTTATGATGTAATTTAGACTGGAGATCTCTTTATTGTTTTTTTGCTTTGATGATCTATTGGTGACAGAGTAGTGTTAAAGTCTCCCAGTACTATTATGTCGATGTATCCAAGTGATTTTATATCTTGGAGTAATTTTTCCAGATAGTTGGGAGCACTGGTGTTTGGAGAGTGTACATTTACTATGGTTATTTCTTCCTGATATATTGTTCCCTTTACTAAGATGAAGTGGCCTTCTTTATCTCTTTTATGTTTGAAATCCACTTTGTTGGATATAAGAATTGCAACTCCAGCTTGCTTTCTTGGGCTGTATGCCTGGTAGATTTTTTTCCATCCTTTCACCCTGAATCTCTGTTGTCATTGGCTCTAAGGTTGGTTCCCTGTAAGCAGCATATTGTTGGATTGTGTTTTTTGATCCAATATGCTAGTCTGTCTCTTTTCATTGGTGCACTGAGACCATTCACATTCAGGGTTAGAATTGCTATGTGGTTGTGGTTCATATTCGTTGTATTTTATTGTAAGTTCTGAATGGGGTTGCTACTGGTCATGTCCTGAGCACCTTCCAGGGTAACTCAAACAGGCCCCAACATGAATGCAGGGTGTCAGGTAAGAGGGGCTGGTTGGTCCTGAGCAGGCGCTGTTCCGGACAGAGGTCCTACGGTTTGTGTTCTTAGAACCTTCCAGTGGGATTTAAATAGGCCCAAACTAGAACGCAGGGGGTCAAGTTCCTTTTTTTTTTTTTCTTAATCATTGAAAAATATTCCATTGTATAGATATACCAAAGTTCACCTACTGAAGGACATCTGAGTCACTAAATTTTTGACACTAAGTTTCATTAAGCATGCATGTGTATATTTTGTATGGATGACTCTGTTATGAAAGTACATATTTTAACAAACACATTGCTTGAAAACTTGTTTGAATTCTGAAGTATCCTAGTCTCTCTCTGTATCAGATCCATGAAATTTGGTTGTGCCATAGGAATTCGAATCAAAGATGAAATGAAAAGTAAATCAAAGCAATTCATGATTAGAGGAAGCATTGATAGTCATTTGGGTCAGCTTGTGTAGCCTCAAATCTATCCTTGGATCTTAATACATATCTTATATATTCATATACCCTTACTGACCACTGACTCACATTTTCATTTTGGTACACTCTGAACTTTTAAAATATTACTTTTTACATTATATTATCTGACTTTTTATTTCTTGGGTATATACAGGAATGGCACACTTTTTCATATATGTGTCTGAATCTTTACACCACAATCATTCATTAATGATTCTGTTCAGTTACTTCAAATTTCCAAATTAGTTCTACATACATGCAAGGAATGGGTATACGTTATCATAGGTTAATTAGATAACACAATGATAAAAAAAATTCATGTGTTTTGCATTGCTTTAACAACATCGAGCTTAGAATATAGAATAACAAACCTACTGAGTATAGATCATACCTGGTACTTCCATTGTTAGAAAGACACATATGTGAAGCTTATCAGAAGTTTATCAGTTTTATTGCCTTTTACAAGTAACCAAATTTTAGTTTCATTTCTTCTCTCATATGCTAAGGTTTTCTCTTTTGTTTTCATTTCTATTGTTATCTTTTTAGCTTTCTTTCTTGCATAAAATCTTTTCTCAGTCCCTGCATGTTTATATTTTCAACTATTCCAAAGGTAAAATCAGGAGGATCTCAAATTGGAGGCAAGCCTGGGCAACTTAGTGTTAAACTAGAATGGGCTAGGGATGTAGCTGTGTCCTAGAGCACCCCTGGATTCATTCTCCAGTATCAAAAATATCAACATAAAAAAGTCCTCAGAACTTTTCTCTTTATTTTTTGCAGAATTTAATAAACTAAACTGAGTAGAATTGTTTTTGTTATAATAGTCCAGCTATCATAAGGGAGATTTCTTTTCTAAACTTCACATACAAAAACGGTTTTGTTCTTTAGAGTGTCTCTTGAGACCTTATGAGGCAGATGGCAGAAAAACGAGTCCTGAATTATGCTCACTATGCTGATAATTCCATTCTCTTCACTGGCCTGGATATGTTTAAGTAGAGGCGGGACTTTATGTGCTATACTGATCAACTAATCACCCAGAGTCACCAGTTTCAGAGAAGAAGCAAACCCAATTGCTACATGGTTGCTTCTTTCCTCCCAAGAAGATTCAATACTGATTCTCATCATTCCTCCAACCTCCTGTGGCAGAATTTAATATACAGATCCATATTTCAGTTAGGAAAATATTAAGTTTTTTTGTACACTGCTAACCTTCAGTCAACTAAATGTTAAACTCATTGACTACAACATTCTATTACAAAAAATAAAGTTAACATCATTTGAGAGAAATACACAGTACAATGTTAGAACAAAGCTTCATCCTTGAATGATGTAGGTTGATACAGAGGCTTTTCAGGTTAGTTCTTTTTTATGTTAAAGAAAAACAAGCTCATTTTTTTGTTTATCCCTTTTCTTATAAGTGCAAGTAGATCACAAAGATGTAAGTAATGATTAAATGCACTTAGAAATAAACAGAATCAGGACGAATACAGATGATTCACAGCAACAAGAGTCTTTAAAGAATCTTCAAATTAGATCACAATGGGGGGAAATGGAAAAAGAAGGAGAAATGAGCTTTCAACCTATTAAGTGAAAGAATTGGTCTGAGTAGAAAATAAGATACAGTATTTTCGGAGTTAAATGTGTTTATCAAACACCCCCTACATCTCTTTATCCACAAATCAGCTCTCATCTGAGAAATTAAGAGATAAATCATGCAATCCTGGAAAATCAATACATGGCTGAAAGCCATTGTGCCTCCAGACCTCCTCACTAGCTGCTTTCTCTTTCCCAAGTACTGTCCTTAGCCAAGAAACTGAGCTCTACAGATTGGTCAATATTATCTTTGGTAATCTTGCTCAATCCTGATCTATTTCCTGAGCTTCAGCTTCAACTACCAACCCTCTACCCAGCATCTGAAACCAAATATCCCACCATCAATACAGAGCATGTTTTTTTAAATTTGTTTATGACAATTAGTAAAAATTAGGATATGAACACCAATCCTGTTAGAAAATTTCAAAATTAATTCCATTTATACATTAAAGCTGTCTGAAGGTAAAAAACACAGGGTCTTCAACCAAGCTTTAGTCACACTCCCTGAGCTGTCTTCTCAACCAGGCTGGGCCTACGAGGACTGCTAATCACTGACACAGTCGATTTCATCCAGCGCTAGCAACCGAACACTAGCATGATTTCAAGCTGATCATGGCTCTGGGATGACCCAGCCTGCTAAGATAGTGCTGAGAAAATTCAAAGCTGCCTAAAGCAGTTATTCTAGCCAAAATTGCAAAGATGTACTCTGACCCAACATCTGCCTTCCCTAACAATTCTCAATAATACAGCTCTTTCCAGCTGCCTTTTATATTTTCTACTCCCCCAGCTCAGCATGAATCCCCACTCATTCCTTCTCTCTACTCCTTCATTATCCCCTTAAAACTCCCATTTACCTCAACCTGGATCAGGGTTGACCTCAGTTTACACCCAAGTCCCTTTCCTCTACAGCAGCTGCCTTTAACAAACTTTAATAAAGTGAAAGCTGTCTCTTTTACTTTGGCAGAGTTAGATGCTGTCCAACTGACTGGCAAGCTACTAGATGAGGTGTCTACTTTCCTTTCAGTCCTTTGTTACAGACAACTTACAGTTCCAGCTACCTCATGGTACAAGGTGTCTGTTACAATTCCAGCTATTATGGCTGCATTCCAGCCAGCTAGAAGGAGGAAGGAAGGGCAGAAAATGCATGCCATTATAGACCAATCATGAGCTGCAATGGCGGCTCAGCAGTTAAGGTGCTTGCTTAGCATGTGTACATGAGTTGTGAATTCAAACCCCAGCACCACATACACAACGGTGTCTCAGAGCAACAAAAATAAAATACTAAATAAAATTGATTCTGTGTGTGTCCCTTTCTCTTTAAAAAAAAGGAAAATAAAAAAAAGACCAATCATGCAAGTTACTTTCACTACCTTTTCTGATAACATACACTCACATATAAATTCAGTGAGAATGATAATATACCGACTTTATTCTAAGTAATATTGTGCTCTACAAAAACTGGAGATTATTATTGAAAATATTAGAAAAGAGACATTAGAGTAAAGATAGCATTCCCCATCGTTGTACTTTAAAAACAGTTTCTCTTTATTTATAAATTTATATATTTTTTTTTTAGGCATGTGAGTTAAAATTTGTTTCCTCCTCCTTTTTTTAGCCTGGAAATAAAATTGAAATTGCATTTTCTCTTTAATAAGAATATTTAATTAGATGACCATTCAGATATACTTTTGGAAGTTCCATAAATAAGATATCATTTGTCAAGAACTATCAAGTCCTTTTAATACTGTACCTTAAAATGATAGAATCTAAAAATAAGTCCTGCAGAAAAGATAGTGGCTCCCAGTGTGAATTTCTTGAAACATATGAAAAGCCCCAAATGAGGTTTATTAAAGTTTAGAGGGGCAAAGAACAGGTCTAATGTCATTCCTCTTCAGAGAGATACAAACACATAAACTTGGGATGTAGTGCCCAGAAATGCATGTGCTTGGAGCAACAGATCAAAACCAGGAAAAGTGTTTTCCAAAACTGGACCATTCTCAGAACATTGAAAACAAATATTACTTGTCAGTTATTGGAATTAAACTCTATATTTATTTGAGCTACTTAATAGGGGCACAATCTAAATATAGCACCTCTCACAAGTTTTGTGTAACAAATATGATATAATTGATTTGATTATATTTTATTTCGATTAGTGCTTGAGTATTTATAATGGAACTAGTGTTTTTCTTTAAAAACACATTAAACCTTTGGTATAAGCAGACCTGGTTTCTCTATGTTATGATATATAGAGAGCACACGTTAGGTAGATATTTGTGTATGTCTGTGCATGTGTGATCTAGCATACTATGTGTATCAATGAAAACAGAATTTGCCCTGAAAATCCTAGAGTTCAGATTTTGTGACAATATTTTTAATTGATATTTCAATTTTTTCTATTCTAACTTGATAAATTTTAAAGCTTGTAAGTCTATTTTAAGCCTATATTTTTGCCTATAAAAACATTCTTTAATCAACATTTTAAAATATACTATCACATTTTCAATCACTTCTGCTTATGCCTCATTTATATGTATAATATATATTTATGATGTCTTTATTTTTCTTGTCTCAACTGTGACTTATTTAGTATATATTTATCACTTCAAAGAACAATGTTAATTCAACCCCAGTTGTCTTTTAGAGATTTTTTAGCCCAAGAACTCATGCATGCTAGGCAACTACTTTGCCTCTGAGCTAAACCCAACCCCTCCATTTTTTCCCTAATATTCCTATTAATATTTCTAACTGTATCAGTGAAATTTGGCTTCTTCTTTCCAGTAGATTTTAATCTCACTGATTACCTTATTTGGGCACTTAGTTCATTAATTTCACATTTTCATTCAATAATAAATAAGTCAAGCTATGATTTTTGCCTCAGATACAACTTTGACTATATTCCTTGAGCCATGTCTTATATTATTGTGTTGGTTCAAACTAATCTCTAACTTCACATTTAATTTTCTTTTTGACCCAATAGTTATGTAGGGAAATATTTAAATTTTCTAATAAAGTTCTTCATGCAATAAAGCTATTTTTCTTCATTTTAGATTTCTACATCTCTCTGATAATATCTCTTCTCAAATGGCCTTAAGATACTTTTTCCTTTGTTTTTTTTTTTTGAGAACAGTTTAATTAAGGACTATTTTATTGTTCTTCACAGAATGAAACCTATATATTATCCTATTTTTAAAAGGGTTTTGTCAAAGATTTTACGTATTGTGCTTCAAAGATATTAGTGTAAATTATAGAAATAAAAAGCATTGTTAATTTCCACAGATTTTCTTATGATAGATATAGGCTCTAATATGTCTATTAATTTTTGAAAAGGACTTGAATTTGGATGTAGTGTGTAAAAAGAATGCTCATGTATTATGTTTTCTGTGTGAAAAAGATATCTAAAATGTTCCTTTTTAAACCACAGGTGGTCGCAATTGCTTCTGATTCAAGGAAATTTTCTCTGCCTTTGATAGCCAGTTCCATTAACAAAATATTTTGAAAATATTCTGACTATAAAAGATGATATACAGAATGTGGTTTAGAAGGAGATATTAAAATAAGTAAATATTTAAAATGCTTATTCCAATAAATAGAGATTTTTTTTCAGTGTGGGAGAGCAGAGAAGAGAAGTTAAGAAAATGAGATAAGGAAGGAGAAAGGGGACAGGAGACTTCATGAGAAAAAGCAGTACCCGGACAATTCATAATATCCTAAGGATATTTAAAAGCATAATCATCAAATACTGAACCTTGAAATTTGTTCTGTTGTATTTTTCTGTTGTATAAATTTGTTTTCAGTTTTACTGAAACTTTGTTAAAATTAGCTACCTGCAATAGCTTATTGTGAGAGGCACTACAGAAATCAAGGACATTTGTGTTCTTCCTTTGGGTTGTGACATAGAGGAAGGAATATGTGGTCTGGATTTCACAGCAACAGTATAACGGATCTAGGAGTAACTGTAAGAGTTTATACGAGCATAGGTCTCTCACCAAAACTAGAATAGGGAGTCCACAAAAATTTTTAATAAACTGAATGGATTCTATTTGATATGGCTATCACCATAAAGGTTCAATGTGTTCATTATTCTTGTCTTACTTGGCATGCATCTACAGCAATGAAAGTTTGGAGGGGAGTTTCAAGGAGTCGAATAAATTGAATACTAACAACATATTTCTCAATGTCATTGTCATGTTGAAATATCTCCAATACCCACCATTGCATATTTGGCATTGTTCCAGGTCCCTATTGCCACCATTCATCAAAGGTCTACATTAGTAAATAATCTGAATATATTTCTGGGTATTTATTGACTGCTAACATCTTCAAGGACTCACATCTTCCTCTTCCTTTTGTGCCCCACAACTAGAAAATCTGCATTGGTTAGTCTACTAAACAAGTTTATTTTGTGTGGGAGGTTTCAGCATGGCCTCACTCATAAAACCCATTTTAAAAAAGTCTCAAGCAGTCTCCTTTTCCTTCTGTTTTATACTACTTTGAGACCAATTTCATAGGGCCTCCCTGCTAACTCCATAGAATCTTAATAAGGAATAAGCTTTTTCATATCCTCTTGGAGTTTATGTAACATCATTAGTCTTGATATGCAAACAAGTTTGGGGGTGGGGTCACATCTGTTCTTATAGCATGGACACAACATTAATTTTTAAAAAGAAGGTATTCACAGCCACAACAGAAATGAAGCAACAGTAAGCAACGTCCACAGGGGCAACTCCCACACACTGTCCATGCCTTCATTTAGACCATCACATGCTGAATACCTACAGTGCAGGAAAGCAAGCAATTGGTACTCACAGTAGGCTTAGAAGCAACTAGTTGAAACAGACAGGGTCAAGGAAGGCTGTTGGAATAGAGTGGCTGGCTTTAATCCTCAAATTCATCACGTTTTTCTGGCAAAATGCCTAATACATACAATATAGTGATATTACTCTTGCTGTCTACTTATTTTTAACCCTCTATAGAACTTCATGAACACAGAATAATTTTCCTCATATTTGTGATAGATTAAGAGAGCTTGGGAGGAAATTCAGCTTGCACAGGATAGAGATTCCCTTGGAGGCTGAAGGACAACAATAACCTTCTGAACAAAGGACTGTGGGAATATAGGAGTTGGGGGCCTATCTAGAAACCTGAACAAGAGGAGTACGTATTGGATGGATAAAAATTGGTGTCATCTGCTCTCTATGAGAAAGAAATATCAAAGCAGAGATGTTGAACGTGTTGACATATAAAATTCTAATAGCCATATTTTTCTTTGGTCTTAAACCTTTGTCAATCTAGAGCTTTCTCCTTACTTAAATGGCAATGACACCACTTAACCATGCAGGTTTATTATTATCAGTATGTTGGTTATAGCTTTCATTTTCTACAAATGGAAATTTCTTTCTTCCTTATGATGTAGTATCAAGGATTCTGACCCTTAGAATTCTTTCTAATATAGACCCATTGACCAATATTCTTACAAGATGTTTTTTACATTCACATATCCACAACTGCCTTTGCACCATTCATTTTATTCTTTTGTAAGTGGAAAATATCCCCTCCTCAAAACTGTGAGAATTGTCACTCCAGATTAGCATTAAAAGTGGATTTTCCATGTCCATGCATATATCAGGGAACTATTTTTTCTTCTCATTAAAATTTCTCTATGGTTACTAATTAAGATTTTCACAATCTTTGTCTTTCTTACTTCAAAGATTATGTGTGTCAGTGGATAAAGAATTAAATTTATTTCACTTTCATTATCTGAAATGTAAGCTCCCTAGCAAACATCACGTATCATAATACCCTTGCCTTACATTTACAGACTATTTTCATATCTACTGCACAATGACAATCAAGGTTCTCACTCTCTGAAAGGTGCACCTTAGCACTGATGAAGCCTGAATCACACTTCTTGATACTTTACCATTGCTGCTCCATCATGTGGGACACTCCTTTTTATTCAGGGATGTCAGCACTTGCCTTCCACCTTGCCTTCTATCCCATCTTTTCTCTGCTATTCTTTATGGAGATATGCCTTGCTAGAGTGACAACCCTCTAACTTTTGATCTCACAATGCCTGGGTCTTCTCAACAAAAACTTTTCCCCATCTCCCTGTTAACATCTCTGTGGAGGTACAGTTTTGTTAAAAACATCCCACTTTTAAGCTTTCATCCTACTTCTCCGTATTCTTCCCCAACTAAACCTCAGGTCTGTTGTCCATGCATCTATTGACTCTTTAATTTCTTTATTCAACAGTGCACCATGAGTGTTTATCATGTGCCACTACTCCTTATCAATCTATGCCCCCAAAATTTCCCTGCCTGGTCATTACTCCTTCATCCCTACTCTATTTCTAAAATTCATATTTTACTCTAAAAAATTTATTTATGTGATATAGCACTAAAAGGTTCTACATGGTGATGTTTTTATGTCTGTTTCTTTGATTTTGGAGAAAGCAAGATAAAATTTGTAAAGGGAAAATCAACAGAAGAAAGCAGCCACCATTCACATGGGAGACTACTTGGTCATATGCTAAGAAAATATTTAGTAGTAATATATTCTAATAACTTGCATACAATATGCAAATGAACTGTAAAACAATTTCCAGATTCAAGTGAGCTGGAAGATACATTTTGTTACTTACAATATAATTAGAAAAATAGAAATTTGATCATTATATCTCTTCAGAGGTATTGAGTCCTAACAATATATTAAAATTATCCAAAGATTATTTAAAATGTCAATACCTAGATTTTAAAACAGATCAATTAAAACAAATATCTGCAGTGAGGAATAGGGAATAATATTTATTTTCATTTGCATAGGAAGTTATAAAACTCACCATGGCTTCAAAACTGTAATATATATAAATGTTTAAATGCTACCTAATTTTGACAGTAGGTCTTTCTGAGAATCAGCAAAATACATGGTAGCATTAAGGGTCCACATTTTTTATTTTCCATTTCCTGAGATTGAATTTCACCCACTACGTAATTATTAAGTTTTACTTTAGGTTGACTGAAAAATTTCACTCATTCAAAATGAAACCAAAATGTACTCTGCATTTTAATTACTTGATAATCATAACATAAATATAAGCTTTTAAATCATATAGCTAGGAAAATATACAGAACTTGATAATGTGAAATAACTTCATGGAAATTAAAATATTGATTAACAATTGCAATTTTTTTCATATAGATTTTTATTTTTATTGAATATCAGTTCATATTCAAAACTGAGTCTAACTTTTTTTCAAAGAAGCATTCTCATTTGAGCATAGTTATGTCTATTTTTTACATTCATCTATTTGAAGTTAAACTATATTTATTTGTAAAGAGATTGGAATAGGTGATGTATTTCACAGATGAGAAATAGTGATTTGCATCATATGTACAGTTAAAACTGCTTATAAATAGCATGAACAGATAGCTGGGGAGGAAGGCCAGGGTTTCAAATATGATCTAGTGAGATGAACCATTTTGTATGACAAAATGTATGGCTCTGCAATGGTCAAAACTGGAGCAGGTTACCCCATAGATACTGTGTTTACCTCTTCACTGCCTGTTGGCAAAATATGGAGCAAAATAGGAGACAACATGTATGGCATGTAATGATGTCACAGACTGTATTATAGACGCAGTATGATTGCATGGCTTTGGATCTATACATATAGTTTCTTAGCAAACTTTAGCAGCAGTAACAAATGCATGCCCTTTATAGTTGGCTATTTAGTACAAGTGACAAACTGGGAGTGTGTTTGTTGTTTATAAAGGTCGAAAGAATCAGAAAACAAATGCTGAGACTTTCATATAGTCGAATACATTTTTATGACTTAAGCAAAGAAACTTAAGAAATGCATAAACTATACTAACATATAAATAGAGTTCTAATAAGCCTTGAACCTACTCAGCTGCCCTCTGTGAAGCAATCAATGACAAGTGATTAACATGCAGTGAGATGATTTCTCAAAAAATAAGTTAAAAAAAAAAGATTCTGGATTTTATGGCTGCAAATTCTAACACTTTGTTAGACTATAAAAGACCAAGCAATCAACCTCACACACTGCACAAACCAGGGGTCTCAGTTTAATCTTACCCTCATTAGACAGATGAATAAGCAGCAAGGAAAAGAGTTATGTATTATTAAGTCACAAAATTCATCAATTGCAAAGTTGGAATCAATCTCCAAGTCAGCTAAGTGCTAGTTTAGGCAGATGCCTTTCAAATTTTGGATCAAGGAATTGGTCATTTGATTTTAAGCGTTTGATTTTAAGACAAATAGGCAAAAATCTTCTAAGTATCAAAATAAAATATCTTGGGACTTCAAGTTATTTGAACTAAGTTCAAAACATTTAGAAATTTAAAAAGCAAAGGAATAGTCCCAACTTCACTGAATTAGTTTGAATGAATGAGATCAAGACTATAATATATAAATTTTATTCTGTCTGCTGATTCTCAAACTTAAACCAAATAACTAAAATTAAATTAGTTAAAATTTATTTGAGAGAATAAAAATGAAATAAAATTGATTTGATATTTTATATATTGACTAGTGTATAATATTACTCCTACAAAAGCATTCCGTATTTATACTTATTGCATCTTAACTACAGAGGATAGTTATTTGCTTAAAAACTAAATGCTCACCCGGAAATGCAATATTATTACTTAAATAATAAGATTTAATTACTAATTTTATAGCACTTATAGCATTTTTGGTAAATAAATTATTTTCCATCAATGAGCATTAGTTTAATCATCAAAACTTAATCAGCTCTAGAAGAAACTAAAAGTAGCCATGTTAACTTTAGATTTTAAAATATATATTACACTAAAATACACAATATTCAAATAACTATCTGAAAATTATTTGTCTTTTCTTAAATATAGATTATCCATCAACACTAGAAATAAAAGAAATCCTAGATGCTATTATTTTTATGAATTTCTTGCATTTAACAGAACACTTCTTCCAATTAAATTTTAAGTTAATGTCTACTGTACATTCCTTTGATTTGCTTTTATTGAGGAAGATTTCTAATAGCTCCTTCTTCTTCTCCATGCTCAATAACATTCCTGTCTACTCTAAAAAAAAATCCTAATCCTCTTAAAAACTGAACAAAAAAAAACACTCATATAGTTCAATCCTCTTATTTTAAAGATGAGGAAACCCAAGCTCACTGTTATCAAAATTGGTGAATTAGTGTGAGAGAAAAAGAATGCTCAAGTGCAGTAAAGGACAAATCATGCCCAAAGAGAGATGTGGTCACCTTAGGCTCCTGGATGGTAATCTCTAAACCCTCAGAAAGTCACCTGCCCAATAAGGATATCTGTGCTTACCTAGGGGCCTTATGATCTGCAGAGTGGTTTAGGGTAGAGGTTCTTAAGGTATTTGTAAGCTTAAACATGGAAAGAACTGGAAGCTAAGGCCAGTTACACAGTTGAATATAATAAACCATAACTATGAGTATAATGGCTTTACTGAATTCTATGTATCTTTTTGCCAATTATTTCCCCTGAAGGTGTCATGGGGAATTGGACAGTGTGTGCAGCCACTATCTTGGCTTCTTTGATCTCTTTCCCTTTTTATTTAATATACATAACCCACCCATACGCGTTCCATTTAACCCAAAGGAGGACCACCATTATACAGCAACTCTCTAGCTGCTGTTCTTGTTTTATTTTTATCAGTGCATTATAGTTGTACATACTGATGGGATTTGTTCTCACATATTCATAGACGCACACAATACAGCAATACAATTTGGTCAATTCCCCCCCCCCACACACACACACACACTCCTCTACCCTTCCCTTCCTATCCCCCAATCCCTTGCCTCTCTTCTGGGTCCTTTATTTTTCCTAAAATACCCAATTACAGTGACATAATTCTTATACCTTTGAAGAATATATTTATATGCATAACTATAATATGTACAGTGACAAACTTATAAATACTTGGAATGTACCTTGCTTTAGCTCAGTTCCAACATTTCCCCTTCTCCTCCCTTCCTATTATACCTTCCTTAATGGCAAAGAGTATAGCAGAGGTAAACCCCTGAAGGAGATTTAAAATATATTCTATTACCCTTATTAATAAACTATTATACAGATTAGGAATTATAGATTAGAAATTAAACATTTGTGCTTCTAATGAGGGTGATATGAATAACAGAATTTTTAAATGCATTTTATTTTATCAACTATTTTATATTTCATTTACTTATCCCTCAGATTTGTGTGGTAGAAAAGTATTATTGTAGCCATTTGTAATGTTAGAACTAGAATGCCAAGTGCTGCTTACATATTTGAGCCTCCGGGACCCTAGAAGCATAACCTGTGTACCCATCTCACTAGATATGTTCCCATCCAGATAAAATAGACTCCATGTCCCAGTTGTTCCCTTGACAGTTGGACCAAGTTGAAACCTATCTAGTCTTCATTTGTTTCTCACCAACCTAACCTACATGCCACGCATGGTATTATTCAAACAAGCCAATCATATCCACCCATAATATCCAAAGAGCACAGCAAACCCCTATTACTACAAAGTCTGCTTTGAACAGTCCTTTCTAGTTCATGCTGTACCTGAGCAAAACCCTTCATATGCCCTGCATGGCATACGGTGTTTTTTCCCCTGAAGTTTAAGTATATGTGACTAATACCTTGCTGCTAACCCCATCTGTTGGGTGTCATATGTTTGTCCATCTTGTGTTATTTGTGGCAAAAGATTCCTCCATCATCAGTATGAACAGGAGGTAGTCAGAACACCACTGTAAAAATGAACTGAACCCATCTTTTGTGCCATGCACACTTGCAGCAAAAATTTCTAATTACATAGTTCTTAAATCATAAACTTTTCTCTACCAACTAAGTATAGTTTGCTATTTCAAATGCATGGCACCCAAGATGGAAAAATTGAGGAGAGCTCATAATTTAAGAGTAAATAAGGAAGAAGTTTTTCATGGCCAGGACCAAGGTTGAAGACTCATGTTAACACACTAGCTTCAGTTTTCTTCTTTTTTCAGGGCAAAGATTGCAAGGACTTCCTTGACAACCTGATAGCAACAGACTTATGGAAGAGATTAATTTTAGTCAATGTCAGTGTTTTACAAGATGGAATCTGAAACGGTTCCTTGTAGGTCACTTAGCTTTCTTCCATTTTATAGCCATAGCTTTCACTCAGGAGCACGGCCTTATAGATGTTCTAAGGCAGGGGAGTCCCTGTGTGCTCAAGCCTGATTGTACTGTATGCTTTAAGGCCTGGGATCAGGTAGGGGGTGTTTGGGGACACTAATTTCTAGGATTTAATTATAGCTTACTGTGAGCCCAATGCATCTGTTTTGGGAAGTACTTACATAGCATCTTTACAAACTAATGAAGGACTTGCTCAAACTTGTGCAGCTTCCTTTTCAGGGTGAGAAGATAAGAAAATCCAGGTTCTATTTTGAGGATTGCAGAAAACTGAAAATAGAGCAAATTTTCCACTCAGGCAACTCAAGGATCACAGTTACTTCTGCCTTGTTACAGTGCTACATCTTTGTGAAGTTGCGTTATTTACTTTATTTCTTCATCTGAAAATTGAGAATAATTCTCTGGGAAACAAGTGTAAAATAGATGTTATTTTTGTCATAGTTTAGCCTTTATCATTTCAAAACCTGTGCAATTCTAAGTATGGAATTTAATTATCAGGCAAATAAAATTAAACAACCTAGGTTTTAAGTATGTCCTCCAGACGAATACATGATATAAGATTATAGAAAATAGAGCAATATGCCATTAGAAAATTTGGGGAATTTTTCTCAAACAAGAAAAAAGTAGAACAGCAAAATAACTATATTTGCCTGTAAGACAAATTGTGTTAGAACCTTACATGTTGGTTATTTTGCTTTGTACAAAATTTACATTACCATCCTTTAATTTTGAATGGGATAAGTTGCCTGCTTGATTATTCCTGGAAAAATGTGTATCAATTTGCCTAAATGATGGTAAAATAACCTAACTCTAGTTTTGTTTTTTGACAATTATTTGCAGCATCTGCGAAAATCCACAAATGGTATGGTTATAGAGCTTAGGATTGTGACAGGGGAGGCAGTTTGAAATATCCTTTCTAGAGCACAAGCTGTCTGATGAAATAAGAACATTTAACAGAGCAAAAGTGGGCCTTCCAGAGAAAGAAAACTTTAGTCCGAATTTTCACTGTATTGGATTTTGAAGAGGAACTGGAGAAGTGAAGTGTGAGATACAATTTAATATCCCATTACTGCTAAAGTCAAAAAGAACAAAAACTCAAATTCAAGGCTTTATCAGATTTTCTTCCCATGAATTTCTGACATAAGGTAAATATGTTCACCTTTTTCTACATGCATTCACATTGACATATAAATCTCACAATTAGTATAATTGTTTTCCCAATTTTATCCACAGAAAATTTTTAAAAGTGTAACAAAGTCATTATTATGCAAATACATTCCAAAACTAAAGAGTAAATATTTTCATATTTGTGGTAGACAAGTCTGGGAGATTAATCTTTGTTTGCTTAATCCATAACCCCATTGTGATAGAAATAATGTGCAGAATCACCAGAACTCATTTGGGTATGGGCACAAAATAGACTGAACAAGGAAATAAAAATGCTTTTATTTTCCCATTTTATTTAATTTTTATTTATATTTTTTCCTGTTTCATTTTATTTTTTATTGGTGCATTATACTTGTACATAATGAGATTTGTTGTCACATATTCATACATACACACAATACAACAATTTAATTTGGCCAACATACTCTCCCAGCACTCCCCCACCTCCCTCCTGCTGTCCCATGGTCCCTTGCTTCTCTTTCTGGGATATATATTTCTTCTAATATACCCAAGTATACTTACATAATTCTTATACCTACACAATGACAATAGTATATACAATGAGATACTTATGAAAACTTCAAGTGTACCTTGCTTTAACTGTTTCAATATTTCCTGAAATACTGAAAATACTTCCCCTCCTGTCCTCCCACCCGTTTTTAGATATATTTGACAATAAACATTAACATCTTTATAAAAGCATGCAATACAACTTATTCTAATTCATCCCCCAGTATCTCTCCATTCCCTTTCTCTTCCCTCTACTGATCTTTCTGTTGTTTACGAAATAGCATTTTTTATTGATTTGTTGATATACATATATATACATATATACGTATATATACATATATACATATATATTTTATACATACACACAGATTATATGTTCATATATGAACATGAGCAAATTAAGTCTGATTTCTTCCATTAATTTTCTCCATTTCTTCTTCCATTTTGACTATTCCTCTATCCTTTTCCTTATTCTGGGGTAGCTTCCACATATCAGAAAGAACATTCAACCTTTGGTTTTTTTTTTGAGACAGACTTATTTCACTTAGCATGACACCCTCCAGTTTCATCCATTTGCCAGCAAATGACTCAATATCATTCTTCTTTATGGCTGAGTAGTACTGCATTGTGTGTAAATGCTACGTTTTCTTTATCCATTCATCAGTTTAGAGGGATCTTGGTTGGTTCCATAGCTTGGCTATTGTGAATGGAGCTGCTACGAACACTGATGTGGCTGTATCACTGTAGCATGTTGATTTTAGGTCCTTTGGATATATACCAAGGAGTGGAATAGCTGAGTCAAATGGTGGACTCATTTCTCATTTTGGAGGAATCTCCATACTGCTTTCCAGAGTGGTTATACCAGTTTGCAGTCCCACCAACAATGTATAAGTGTACCCTTTTCCCCACATCCCCACCAACATTTATTAATGTTTGTGTTCTTGATTATCGTCAATACTACTACAGTGAGAAGAACTCTCAGGGGAATTTTTACTTTCATTTCTCTAATTGCTAGAGATGTTGAACATTTTTTCAAAATATTTGTTGACCATTTGTTATTTCTGCATTTGAGAAGTGTCCATTCAGTTCTTTTATCAATTTATTCATGGGGTTGTTTTTTGTGTGTGGCTTCTAAGTTTTGAGTTCCTTGTATATCCTGGATATTAATGTCCTGTCTGAAGTACAGGAGGCAAAGATGTTTTTCCCATTCTACAGGATCTCTTTATGCTTTTAATTGTTTAAGTTTTTGAATTTGATGCTGTCCCATTTATTGATTTTTTCTCTTACTTCACACATTTTGAGGGTCTTGTTTAGGAAGTCAGTTCCTGAACCAATGTGTTGAATAATGTTGCCCTACCTTTTCTTCTAGTAGGTGTAGGGTTTCTGGTTTAATTCTTAGGTCTTTGATACACTTTGAGTTGTGTGCAGGGTAAGAGATTGAGTTTCTTTCTACTACATATGGGTTTCCAGTTTCCCCAGCACCATTTGTTTAAAAGACTGTCTTTTCTCCAACTTACGTTTTTAGCTCCTTTGTCGAGTCCAAAGTAATTGTATTTGTGTGGGTTTGTCTCAGTGTATTCTTTTCTATTCCTTTGGTATTCATGTCTGCTTTGGTACCAGTACCATGCTGTTTTTGTTCCTGTATAGCTCTGACTATAATTTGAAATACAGTATTGTGATGCCTTCATTTTAAGTTGTAAATAAAAACTCTTAAAAATCTAAAAGCTTTGTTATAAATTTTTTCCTTTGAAATTTCAGATTCTAGATTAAATTTACCTGTGTTTTATTAATTTACACACAAAACCACTAAAAATATTGTTTTGAAAATTCCTGGGGAAATTTCTGAACCATTTTCGTAAATATATATGATTATTTTCTATGCCAACATAATAAATACTGTATACTGAGTATCTTCATGCCTTAGTACACATGACATGCTTACCTTTTTTTTTAATGGTGAAAACTTGACACACCATGTCTCATGTCAATGTAAATGAACTCAGCCCAAGTCTCCCAACAACTGCCACAACAAAAAATTTCTTGAATATTCTAGCAGAAAAACATGTGTGCATGTAAGTGTCCTTGTTTGTGTCTTTTTAATTAGAGCATACTCTGCAGTCTTTTTAATTAGTAATTACATCGATATAAGCAAAGGTTTTCAAAGAGGGTCCACTAACATGCCACAGCAACTCCTCTCCCTCTACCCTAAAGGGAAAAGCACTATTTATTTTGATCATTTTGTATTTGTCAGTTTGTAAAATATATTAAAGTCATATTAATTCTGAGTGAAAGTTGGGGTCATCCTACATAGACTATATTTTTCATTATTTTTTCTATTGACCTGATCATGTTTTATTAAGTATGTATTCTTCATATATTAAAACAAAGATTTGCCTTCCATTTATATTGCATTCTACAAGCACTGCATGGCTTTTATTACAGGATTTGTAAAATGTTTGATAAACACAACTTGTATATTTTCATTCATACAAATGTCAACTTTTTCTCTTATGCCTTCTTTGTTTTGTTTCTTGGTGACCTAAATACTGACAGTTACACAATATCCAGTTCCTTTCTAGCAAGAACTCTTTTGAGGTCAGAATGGAAAACCCAACTGACAGTTTAGCTTTTTCACATGTATGTACTTAATACATCACTAAAGCTAATATGTTGTCATTTTCCTAACCAGCTTCCTCCTCTCTCTTGTCTCTATTGTGTTGGACATCACTACTCCAAGACACCATTCAAGTCAGAAATTAGGACTCATTCTAGAGCACTCTATTCTCCTTATCTCTATATTCAGCCTGTACACACCCACACACCTCTGATTAACACAATTCCTCTCAAAATGGGTCTAAGATAAATATTTGAGGAATGAATGTACCTCAGTTGATACTGCCTTATTTCAGATTGCTGTCATTTTCTATTTAGATATTACAATATATTATTTTTATATATTATTTTTTAAAGAGAGAGGGAAAGCAAGAGAGAGAGAGAGAGAATCAATTTTATTTTTTCATCTGGATTTTCTCTGATACTTAGTTGTGTATGTGGTACTGGGGTTTGAACCCAGGTCCTTGCATATGCCAGTCAAGCACTCCAACTGCTGAGCCAACGCACCAGCCCCACAATAAATTCTTTTAAAATAGATCTGCCTTTGGTGTTATCTGTCCCCAATGCATTCTCTGTGCTCCTGTTTGTATCATACTCAGATACAAACAGAAACCATTACTTTACTTGTCTTTCTACAGAGAAAAACCAAACTCTTCACTTGACTCTGGTACATAGCTGAAATGTGTCCTAACAGAGCAAGAATCAACATTTTTGTTTGTAAATGCATGCTGTATCCATTTCACAAAATACTTTTCATTTTACCTAAATGTATATACGTGTCAGTTAAAGATATGTCTAACACCAAAATCCTCAGTACCACATATTGTATTAATGAGAAGTTATCGATTACTCATCTTCTTTAAAAACTATATCCAACGTGATTTCTCTGTGAAAGTGTTGCGGGTCAACCAAAGAAAAGTCCCTCATTGCTCTGTAAGGATGACCACTGTGATAAAATAGCTGGTATAGTCCATCAGAAGTAATTTTCCTCACTTCCTGCTGTCCTATTCAAGCATATGCTCAGCGCAGCTCTTCCTTTAACCTCACGTGTAGGTCCATTTCACCTGTGTTTCACATCTTATGCTGTCTTACTAGACTTTACTGGTTTGCACCTTTATTACATAGGTGTTACTTGTAGGCTCACCAGCATATTACCAAGATGAGTTTGCTGCTCATCTTTAAAAGCAAGGACTATCTCTTAAATCTATGTCCTAATCTGTCTACACTCTTGCTTCCCTTACTCCCTCAAATGTCTCAATATAATGCAGTCTACTGATTGCTTTCACTTTCTCATCCCCTAGTGTTCAAGCCCAGGACCGCAAAAGCACCAGGATACTGTTTACTGACAAATTCCAAGGAAAGAACTTGGAGGACCCAACGAAGAGGGTCTGGAGATTTTATTACTTACCCACTGGAAGCATCAGGCCAGGACAAAATGAATCGCCATACCACACCTACAGTCAGGGGGAACATGTACAGGATTAGTGACATGCCAACTGAGCAAGTGGATTTCTTCAGATTTTTTGTGAGAACTTTACAGCCAAGTTCATTCTGCTTGGATCCTCCTAAAGATTGGAGACAAGGGAGATGGCCAGTTTCCCTCTTACTTAGCCTAACACATTCTTAGCACATCTTCAGGAAAAACGGGTCTTCCTAGGAATGGTGTTAAACCTGACACCCAGTCTCTCCAGCTTTCATTCTGAAACTTTGACTCATGTCTCCAGACTGCTACTGAAAATGATTATACCATGTCACTAACGATACACTAATGGGTCCTTTGTGTGTTTATTTTTGTTTTCACCAAATTGAGCTATTAGTTCAACTGAAATTGATGAGCTACTTAAATTCTCCGTGACCTTGATTGCGGTGACCTCAGGAACCCTAATTACTTCTCTGGCTTAAGTCCGTTTCCCTCCTCTGTGCTGTTTTCCTCCAGGGATAATTCCATCCTCTTCTTTATCCCTATGTGTATTACTCTAGTGGAGTCCATCCACTTTCATCATTTTGCTCACCATCTATATGTTCATGACTCTGAATCTCACAGCCTGCTCTTGTAATGCACTGCTCACCAAGTCTCACTAAACCTCAAATTTAGAACATCTCTTTCCAGACTGAAATATTCCACCTTACTAGTCCTTTTCATTTATCTTGGTCTCCATTGGTGTCACCATTTCCCATCCTGCCTTAACTCTTCAAATTTAATAACCCCCACTACCCAATGGATGAACAAAACCACTCTGAAATATTTTCCAGTCCTGTCACCATCCCTGTGATTTATTCTAACATCTCATTATAACCATGCATATAAAATGCCCCTGGTAGATCAGTCTTCTCTCCTACATGCTAGCAGCAAAAGTGGCTTTTCTGAAGTATGCAATGACATCTCTTGCCCCTCTTATGATCTTTGTGTAATGCAACATTTTCATAGATTATATCATTAGATCTCTCAAGTAACATATCTCCCCTCCAAAGCCAGAATTTCTAGATCTCTAGCCTATTTTCACTCTCCCCTTGATGTATAACCTTCTAAAACAGCTGATGTGCTGTGATTCCTTCCTTATTGTTTTTCTCTGCATTTTCCCTTTTTCTAGCTATATTCTGTGCCTTGAACATTCTTCTCCTTTCTCTTCAGGCATCACTGAGAACATATTTTACTTCCTCCCACGCAAGGATAAGTGTACCCTTCCCTTTTCTTCCACAATCTTGTGCACATCTCTTGGACTATGTTTACTACATATTTTATTTTTCTCTTTCCATATTTACTGTTACTCGATATTATGAACTGAATCTTACCTGTTTTTGCATTGGCAAGGTATGATATACAGAGGGCAAATTCCAAAATCACAATTAAAAAAAGACTAAATGATAAGTGAGTGATTAAATGGATGTCAGCATCATATTATATTTCAATTTCTGATTTATTTAACATCTTGCTTTCTGTATTCTAAACTCCTAAATGTCTGGGATTGTGTCTTGTGCCACAGAGCCTAAATCAGTGGCTCAGAGCACTACATGCTTCAATGTCTGCTTAAAGACTGGATGAATCACTGTTGGGAAATCTGAATGTATAAAAAAAGAACTTACATACAAGGGAGTTTATAGCCAATAATAAGGCTTTAAACTGTAAATTATGCAGTTTAGGTAATTCTTACTGCTGTTTTATTTTGTTTTTAAATTTCTTTACAATTTTCTTTTTCTTGTGTAATGAGGTAAAGGAATAAAGACATTATTCCCATTATGGGTTAGTTATTTAGCATGTGAAACCAGGAAAATAGAGTTCAGTAGCTATTAAAATATATTGAAACTTGTGTGTTTCTTAAACAAATAATTAAAATATGGGGTAAATCTCATACCATGTTTTATTTTGTGAAAATTTTTACTTTTTTTAACATTTTATGGGAAAATCCTTTATTGTGATTAAGACTTAATTTCAAGAAAAGAGTCTTAAATGATTCTGAACAATTGAAGAAAATGAATTTCTATTTCAGTTACTTTAGGGAAAGGTAGGGCAAATTGCACAATCCAAGAGATTAATCTTAAGCACATAAATACAGTTGAAGATTTTAAGAAGAGAATCATTACTCCAAATGTGAGCATGTAGGAAAGTTCTGCTGTGGGAAAAATGTCAGATAAAAAAAGGCATTTAGCAATACAGGTTGGGACCTTCAGAGAATGTTCCCACTGTCCCTTTGAAAACAGACCAAGCTAGAGATAGGATTTGCTGAGCGATACCGCAAATGAGAGCCTGGCTTGATACTTCACAGCTAACCGGTTCTGATGTATGGGCAGGTAAGTTCATTAATATATGACACTGAAAGTGACACTGATTAATAAATTATGGAATGGAGCACATAGAAACATAGAAACTATTGTGGCATGTTCTCAAAACAAGCACTTTGCTGGAATTTAAATGATTATCATTCTCCATCTTATGGTACATATATTAAGATAATTCAATGTTAGAGTAAATATTTACAAATTATTTAGGCAAATGTATAGTATGACTGCACAATTTCCAATAGTTAATGAAGCTAAATTCCTTCACTATTTCAGAGCCTTAAGGAAAATAATGTCTTCATCTCATCTGCTGCTGTAGGGGATCCAACGATCATTGTTGTCCCAAATGTACAGAGTTATTTCATGAGGAAACCCACACTAACAAAGCCTTATAAAAAATACAGCCAAAAAGAACCAAAGTGTTAAATAAATATTAGTACTGTTATTGTTACTATTAACACTCCTGTGTTAATAGGAATATTCAGAGGTGAAATGATTACATCATGAGAGCTGTAACCTACAGGTCTGTCCATAACTTTTTCCATGGGTGGTAACTGTAGGCATGTGGGGCAAAATTAGAGGAGGTGGGACACTGAGGCTTCCCTGGGAGGGCACATCTTCCCTGCAACACCTTTCATGCTATTCCCCCTCTCCCTCCCACTCCTGCTTCATTCCCCCCACCTTTTTTTCCCCTCTCTCTCTCCTTTCCAGCTTCCAGGAGGTGGGCAGCTTTCCTCAAGGTCCCCTTTCTGCCATCGTATGTGCTTCATCTTGGGCTCAGGGCAAAGAAATCAGTTTACTATGGACTGAAACTCTGAAACCATGAACCAAAAATAATTTTTTCCTCCTCTAATATCTCAAGTATTTTGGTCACAGTCACAAAAAACTGACATACACAAGTTCTACAGTTTGTAGGTTGTAAAGATAGTGGTCACCATTTAACTTCAAACTTGGCATAATACCTGAAACACAGCAAGAATTCAATAAGCATTGGCTGCTTGAATAAATGATTAGATTAACAAATGAGTGTGGCTGCAGATAGTAGAAAAACTAATGGAAAAACTCTCATGAAGATTGGTTATTGAGGGCTGGGGAAGCCAAAAAGAGTCAATGCTAAGAGGGTGGTTCTCTATTAAGGTCATAAAGAGATATTGAAACCTAGAGGTTTCATCCAAGATGAGGCACAATGCATGCTGCCGGGTTGTTCATTTTCATTTGAAGGCTCTGTACAGGAGAAAATGAAAATAGTTTTGAGATAGGACAGAAGACATAAGGATAGGAAGAAAAGAGATATGTGAGATTAAAAAAAACATTGATTATAAGTGAAAGAATTTAAAATCCCTATTTAAATTTTAACCCCACATACTTCACTATTAGATTGAGTATTATAAGGATAGGAAGAAAAGAGATATGTGAGATTAAAAAAAACATTGATTATAAGTGAAAGAATTTAAAATCCCTATTTAAATTTTAACCCCACATACTTCACTATTAGATTGAGTATTAGACTTTATCCACAGTTCCATAAGTAATCTCTCTCCTGACTTGGACCTAAATAAAAGCAAATATTTGTTCAACAAACAGGTATTTCTGTGATTTATATTTTTAGGATCTAATTACTTCACCCATATGTCACACTCTTGATCAAATGTTCAATATTACAACAGTGTTATACTGTTTAAATTCACAAATGATGAAATAATTTTGAATAATGAATCCTCTGAATAGGGAAAAGTAATGAAAATTTCATGAAAAACAAAAAGAAAATGATCCCCAGTAGGTAAAGATTAACACACCAAGTTGCCAATGCAAAGGAGAACTACCAATCCTGTCTTAGATCATGACTGTATGCTATAATTTGACATATATAAATGTGTCTTGTTAAAGAGAGCCTAGTGTGACCACTCCAACTTCCACAATCTGCCCTTTCTCAGTGTGTATGCTTCTTGCTTTCTCTTAATAAAATCAATGTGTGGGGCTGAAGAAGTGGTTCAGTTGTAGAGCACTTTACTGGCATGCTTGAGGACCTGGGTTCGATTCCCAGTACCACATACGCAACTAAGTGGAGGAAAAACAAAACCAGATGAAAAAAATAAATTAACTCTCTTTCATTCTCTTTCTCTTAGAATAGTCAATCTATATTTTGTTTTGACCCATCTTTAAATTCCTTTCTGCAACAACATCCAGAACCCTCATGGTCTGAGTTGAGTTCCACCTTTTGGGGATCTGCCTGGGTCCCCCATCCAGGTGACAGTTTTTGTCAGTGAAAAATTATTGACTAAAAACAATAAAATATAGACACAGTATACCTATTTTTAATCATGCTTTTCTTAACATTTTAGATTGTAGTGGTTTTCAAAATGATCTATTGTTAGACATTATATCATGGCAAGCCTATGACAAGTAAACAGTATTTAACTAATGTTCCTACAATCAATTTATAAAATTTGTGGGTATTTGAAGCAGTTCTAAAATTCACAGTAAGATACTTAATTGAATAATGCTGCAAATATAAGTATTAAAAATGCTTCCTGTAATCCTTCTTTCCTATGACCAGAGAGGGGGTTATTTTAACAAGATGCTTTTAGAGCAAGCTTTATTTCCCTTTACGAAGAATAAATACTTATTATTTGAAACTGGGAATTACAGAACAAAGATAAAGGATGAGAGAGAGAGAGAGAGACAGACAGACAGACAGACATAGATAGATAGATAATGGAACACTCCTCACAGCCCCTTGAAGCCCTGTTGATTTAACAGTAGCTCAGCTAACAGTTCTAATTAAGCTCTGACTCACCTGTCAGCCTTGGCTTAATTCTTCCAACATCCATTATTTGCTTACTTGATTTTGGCCCCAGAAGTTCTACAGCATCGCAAGAACCCACTTGGCCTTTGGCCTTTGTGTAACCTTGACCTAAAGGCATAGAGGAATTCAGATGCTTGCAGTCAACTCTCAACCAAAGGGATAGGAGTCAATGGGTTACTACTCAACCTCCAATTCTCCTGGAAAATATCCAGTATGCCTGGCAGGAGGGTCACAGAACCACAGCATCTGCAGCCACAGCAGCAGCCTTATTGGTTTTTTTGTTTTCTACTCACCGATCGCTTCTGATTTCACTTCCAAAATAAACAACCTGACTGCAATTCCTTTTCTCAGTTTGTACTTTTAAAATTCCCAAACTAAGACTCATAATAACAAAAAATAGGACTTTGGTTATAAGATGAGATAATCAGCCCTAACATTTTGGTTGTCTATTTCCAATTTGGATTCTTTTTTTTAACATCATATGTTTGAAGATAATTCAAACACTACCAAATTATTCCCCTTGTCTACCAATACCATCTTCAACACCTTCTTTCAATGGTTATGTCCCATTAAAGTTTGATATACCTTGTTCCTGTCAACTTTATTAAGCTTTCATACATGCAAATGCATGTATACATTCTGTCTTTCCTGGTTAATGTTAAGAACTTTTACAACACCATGTTTGAATATCTTCAACCAGTTTTCAAAAGATACATAGTTATCATTTTTGTTATTTTATGAACAGTATATAATTGATCATTTGATTACCTGTTTAACTCTTAATATTTCTTCTGTAATTGAGAATAAATAAGACACTAATGAATGAGTTTGAACCCAGGTTCTCATGCATGCCAAGAAAGTGCTCCAACAGCTGGGCCACTGCTCAGGAGACTGAGACAGGAGGATCACAAGTTTAAAGCCAGCCTCAGCCACTTAGCAAGACCCTTTCTCCAAATAATAATAATAATAATATAAAAAGGGCTGAGGATATTATTCAGTGGTTAAGTGCCCCTGGGTTCAATCCTTGGTATGGAAGAAAAAAATAAAAGGCAAATTTTTTCTCTGACCTACTCCCACCATTTCCTGCCTCCCACTTCCCTTTTGCCCTACCAAGGCAAGAAACTAGAATTTCTCTTCCCTAAGACAGATCATAGAAACTGGAATGCTGCTTTCCTTCAAAGCAAGGCATAAGGCCTAAAAATATTACTTTAATCTTCTCTGCCTTTCTTTATTGGAGCTGACCACAAGAAATCCTCTGAACCACAATAATAGAGACCGAGCCCCAGCCCCCATTGCAAAGAATCCTGATCCAGACTAAGAATGCTACACAGAGAGATCAAGAAGAATCTGCAACAGGTAGGCCTGGCTGAGTTTCCCTCCTCAGCATCAGATCACAGCATTTTTGTCTATTTATATTTCTACAGGACTATCCATATTCTGTCAAAACTAAACATAAAAATGGACCATTCATCCTGAATTTTTGGATCTTTGATCTGAAGTCTCCCCTGTCACCTAAAACTATGACCAAATAAATGTATTATGCCTTTCTCTCATTAATCTTTCGGGATATGGTACATGGATGGCACCTTTGACATTTTATGATGGGCAGGAAAGGGATCACTCCCTTTTCCACCCAATACCAATCTCAATAGTCAACCTCTTTGTCACTGTGGGATAAGACAAACGTTTGGGAGAAAAAAAAATTTTTATCATTATGAGAGGATTTATAATGTTACAGAAGGAATCTATATGAAGAAAGAGGATAGTGTGATTATGATATTAAAAACTCTTTTAAGAATGTTCAGGTCATTTATGTACAATATGCACTTGGTGTGTTTCATGTGCTTATATCCATTTTATATTATATATAATCTAATGATTCCATTAGATTAGCAGTGTAATTGTTCAGGCTGAAAACAATGAAGTGAATACCTAGAGCATAAATTCCAGGCAGTGGTAGATCCGATTATGCACTTTTCATGTCTATATTCTTAAAGACCACACTACTCTACATACCTCAGAAACAAATTCCACAATAAATCAAAATATATACAAGTCCTCATGCATGCTCTCAATCAACAGAACTAAGATGAAGTGCAGAAATTTACAGGGATGTTTAATCTATCTTACTACATGGAAAGAGTGTTTAGTAGTAGAACTTCCCTAATTTGGAGCAGGTTGCCGATGAATTGGTTAGCGCCTTGCTTCTGATAGAGTTCAAGAAAATGGAAAATAAGTACATTATTGAGTACATACAAGAGAAGGATAGAATCCAGTGGACCCGAAAATGATCCACTATGTCCAGACAATATGTATTAACTATTAAATTCCAAGGTACTTATGTCCACACCCAGTCTTCCAGTTCCTTGATCTGGTTTCCTGTTTACATAATTATTTTCAGTTTTCCATGTTTTTAGCATTCGGTAGGATGGTAACATGGTCAACTTAGTACACAGAAGAGGATCCAAAGAAGCCATATGGGGAATGGTGCAGTGCCTTAGCAGATTCAACTCTTGTGCAGGGATATGGGTTCAAACCATAGCATCACATACACAACCAAGTGTCAGAGCAAGAAAAGCCACATGAAAAGCTAAATAAAACTGATTCTCCCTTTCTCTCTCTCTTACTGTCCCTCTCTCAAAAAAAAAAGAAAAAGAAAGAAAAAGAAAAAAGAAACAGCAATATGGTTTCCAAGGGCTCCTGGCAAAATGATGTTGTGGTACATTCATTTTCATCTCAACAGGGAAAAGAAAGACAGCCTATGAAGTGGTAGAAAATATCTGCAATCCATACATCTGACAATGAGTCACTATCTAAACTACATGAGAAAAACAAACAAATCCCCTAGAGAAATAAAACAATCTTATTTAAGGGTGAGGGATGTATAGACACTTCTCAAACAACAATGTACAAATAACTAACAGACATGAAAAATGCACAAAATCACTAATCAAGGAAGAAATACAAATTAAACCACAATGCAATATCACTTCATTCCTATCAGAATGGCCTAATATGTTGTGAGGGTATGAAGAAAATGAACCCCTACAACCAATTAATTTGAAAGTAAATTGGTATAGGCATTATGGGAAACTGTACCAAGGTTCCTGAAAACAGAAACTTCATATGATCCAGAAATTACACTTCTGAGTATTCACCCAAAATGTTTCAAGTCAGTATACCAAAGCAAGTTCCAAGGTTCATAATAGCACAATTCACAATAGCCACATATGGAATTAATTTAAGTGCTCATCTACAGATAACTGGGTAAAGAATATGTGGTTCCTCTACGCATGGAAGGCTATTCAACCTTAAAAATGAGGGAAATTCTGTCCCTTTAAACAATAGGGTTAGAATTGTATAACATTATGCCAAGTGAAATAAGGCAAATACAGAAAGACAAATGCCATATAATATCATTTATTTGTGAATTATAAAACAATCAAATTCAAAGAAGCAAAAAGTATAATGGTGGTTACCAAGGTAGGGAGTTGTGGGGAGATGGTAAAAGGACACAAAACATTTTCAGGCACTGAAAATAAAAATATGCAGAGTGGTGGCACACACCTGTAATCCCAGTGGCTTGGGAGAGAAAAGCAGGAAGATTGCAAGTTCAAAGCCAGCCTTAGCACCGTAGTGAGGCCTTAAGCAACTTAGCAAGACCCTGTCTCAAAATAAAAAATGAAAAGTGCTAGAGTTGTGGCTGAGTGGTTAAGCATCCCTGGATTCAAACAATCCTTAGTGCAAAAAAAAAAAAAAAAAAAAAAAAGAAAGAAAAAGAAAAAAAGAAAGAAAGAAGAAAAAGACAGAAAATAGACTTAGCAGCCAGAGGGATTCAGCTAATACCCCGAATTCAAAAGAAAAGTATTGGGGTGAGGAAAGACTATCAGTGGGAAGGTCATGATCTTTGGGAATGTTAAACAAGTGTACTTATCACTGTGGCTTCCCATAGCTCACAAGTCCTGAACAGTGGAGGCATATGTAGTGGTGGATCCAACATAGTGAGGTGCCCCCGCCAGTAGACAAGTGGGCACTTCATCTGTTGACCCATGTCAACGTCCATGGCTCAGCCCTGGAACTTGCAAAGGGGGCTTTTCCAGGTTATAATTTCTCCCTATTTCTCAAAAGCAGCTGGACTCCTAATTTAGCCACTCGCCTTACTAAATCTAAGCATTTTCTGTCTTCGTGCATCAAGATCTAAATAAAACCAGAAAAATCTCTCAGGTCTCACTATTGTATTTTACTTGTAAATTTGTGAAAATAGAGGGAAAAAATCACCACATATGTACACCAATTCAGGAAACCAAAATGATTAATAAACATCACTGTAAATATAATCAATCAATTGAGCAAATTACTTTTAAGAAGTGAGATAGTAGTTTTCAATGGTAATAAGATTCAGGGTATTTTAAGAGAACAAATCAAGATCACAAATGATCATTTTGAAATGAAAGCTATGTTTTTTAGATAACAAAATATAATTGCATGCTATATGTTAAATATTGATGTCTGCCTAAAAATTCATCTTACAAAACATAACACTTGATGTAATGATATTAACATGTAGGGACTTTGAAATGTGATTAAGTTATAAGGAGTCAGGGGTCATAAATGGTATCAGACCCTTTGTAAAAGGGGCCTCAGAGCATACCTCTGCCCCCTCTGCTATGTGAAGAGCACAGACTAAGACATTGAGTCAGGCTCTAAGATGCAATATATAGACGTTCAGAATGAGGCTTAGGTGTTACACTGGGAGGGGGGACAAAATACTAACATTTTTATCAGCTAACAATCACTGAAATGGGTGTCATATTTCAAATACTGTTAAAATTGATCTTTTCCCTCTGAAAGGACCACAATGGGGTAAGCAGTTCTTGTGTTCTTGTTCTTTGTTCCTTCAATAGATCAAGATTTTTCTCCTGAACCTGGAATTATAAAATACATGAAAATGAAAGATCCTAAACATCTTAAGGCTTCAGTCTATCTAAGATTGAGAGTCCTAGAAACCAATCATGGAAAACCTATAATGAAAAGAAGTGTATCCAAGAATCTTTAAATAGAAAATCCATATTGTCTTGGTTGTGGTAGGCTTGGCCCAGAGTTTAACTGAGTGTGAGTAATGGGATCCCCTTCTTTTGCTCCTTAAAGAACTTCTGCGGTTTTAGCAGAAAAGTATGCCATGAGCCATGGCAAAGACGGGGCTAAGGTCCAGCCCAAGCATGCCAAACATTTCAGGCCCAACTAGTATCAATCAAACTAGTATTTTATGGATGTCTCTTTACTAATGTCAAGAGGTGCCCATATAGGTTGCTTTTCAAATAGACACTTGTGAGAGTAGAAGGAAAAACATGGGCAGAGAGGACATCTCCATCATGACTGGACTTCCACACACCCTAAGGAGTGTGGAGGACAGTGAATGATTGCCAATTATTCTTTTTGTTCCTGACTTGATTATTCTTTCTCAGCCTGGGAGGAGCAATTGCTCTTTGGCTACTTGCTTCTTTTTGCTGCTTTCTCCTTGGGCCGCTCGCTTTACCTGACTAGCTGCTACTCTATTTATCCATTACAATAGCCAATAGGGTACAATGCAAACACCTTTCTCCAATTGTAACAAATGAGAGGCCGAATAATAGCTTAGTCATGCGGTCAGGCAATTTGCTAATTACAAGCCAGCTGGACCCCTTAGAGTTGTTTACCACCAATTCTTCTACAAGCCAGCTGAGCCTCATGTTCCCAACAGAATACTCCTAGCAGCCTTTATCCTCAGGGTCAAAGTGTAAATTGGACTGCCAGGGGGATTTGAACAAGGAATTCCCAAAGAAGTGAGAGAAAAGCAAAAGAACATATTTCTCCTCCAACTTCTAATACTATGTTAGCTGAAAGAAAGATAATACAAATATATGAGAAAGGAACTGCAAAGCATATATTTGAGTACATATGTATAGGGGCTTTTGTGAGAAATTTGTACAAATTACTACAATAAAAGAAGAGAATAGCGCTGGACTGGTGGCTCCGTGGTTACAGTGCTTGCCCAGCATGCGCAACTACACGGGTTTAAACCCCAGCACCCACGTACACAACTAAGTGTCCGAGTAATGAAAGTCATGTAAAAAACTAAATAAAAATTGATTCTCTCTCTCTGTCCTTCTCTCTTAAAAATTTTTTTTTTAAAAAGAGAAGAGAATAAACAAAATCACAGGAAGAATTCTGCATTCTGCAGTTTTGACTGATTATAGGCGGGAAAGGTGAGCTGGACTTTAATGGAGGTGTAGTAATCAGGGTGTGTGTGTGTGTGTGTGTGTGTGTGTGTGTGTGTGTGTGTGTGTCTTTGTAAAGCATTCTATATGCTAAATATCACAGAAGAGAAGCCCAAATGGCTACAGAGAAATTCTAAATTTCACTGACAGCTATTGTCACTTTCAGACATTACATTTGCCAAACAGACACCAGGACTCATGTGTTGACATAATTGGAAACTATCAAAAGTTTTCACATTTATAACACCAAATGGTGGACTGTTGACTTTCCATTAGAAGGTATTGGCCATGGGGCTGAAGCAGTGGCTCAGTGGTTATGGTACTTGCCTGGCATGCATGAGGATGCGGGTTCAATCCCCAGCACCACAAAAACTAAATAGTGTTGGAGCAACAAAAGACACATGAAAAATTAAATAAAAATTGATTCATAATCTGTCTCTTTTTCTCCCCTGTCTTAAGAAATAAAAGAAGGTATTGACCAATGATGTGAACTGATATGAATGACTCCTACCACAATAGACTATATTAGCAAAGTAGGGTGTCTTATGAAACATAAATAGTAAACATACCTGGAATCTATTTTAATGAAATAAAATTCATACACTAAAGAAGTTACTTTCCAAGGCACTTTCTGAAGAAAATTGCAAATTGCAGCTTCCATTGACACTATGATGTACTGTGTAGTGTCAAACATAGTCATCTCAGTCACACTTCCATATCCCTATCAGAATATTTCATCACTCCAAACATAGGCACAGTTTGAGAAACAGCTTCAGGACCAAAGTTCAGGCAACCAGAATCTTTCCCAGGAAGTTTTTCCAGATATACAGAGGAATACCTTTTCCCCTCATTAGGGGTTCATAGTACTCTAAGCCTATAAATTTAAGTCTGCCATGAGACACTCACCCTAAGCCCTATAAGAAAAGCTTTCTTGCAGTAGAAAAAAAAGAGAATTCAACATGAAAAAATAAGAGAGATGAAAGATGAACAAAGAGAAGAAAGGAATACTTTTTCTGCCCCCTTGAAATTCCAGATCCTACATTTTATTTAATTCTATTTAAATGTCCCAATTACTTTCCAAGTTATGTGGGCCAAAGAATTCCTTTTGTCCTTAACCTAATTTGGATTTCAACCACTTACAAATAGTGTCTTAACAAAAAAACTCTATCAGAAGAGTCTCCGAATTTGAGGAATGTCCAAACTCTGAGGTGACAGCTATACAGGTACAGGAGTTCTGCTACAACTCCAGTAGGAACTTTAAGCTGGACTTTCATAGACTAAAGAAGAGGATATGGACTCTGTAGTAGTCAACTTCGTGTCACTATAACAAAAATACCTGACAAGAACAACTCAGAGAAGGAAAAGTTTATGTTGGGCTCATGGTTTCATGAGTTCAGTTCTTAGTTGGCTAATTACATTGCTGTGGGCCCAAGATAAAGCAAGATGTCATGCCTCACTGGAGGCCAAGAAGCAGGCAGATTGAACAAAGAGAAGGGTCTGCAGGGAGGATACACCCTTCCAGGACCTGCCTCTAGTAACTCGCCTCCTCTAAGTAATGCCCCACCTGCCCACAGCTACCAACCACTCAGTCCATGAGAAGTACAAAGGATTCATTTGGTTACATCTCTCAAAATCCAATCATTTCACCTCCATTCTTATATTAGCACAGGATCTGTTTTTTTTTCCCCCAAGAGAGAGGGACAGTGAGAGAGATAGAGAAAGAAACAACTTTAGTTTTTCACATGGCCTTAGTTGCTCCAACACTTAGTTGTGTATGTGGTGCTGGGGTTTGAACCTGGGTCCTTGTGCTTGCCAGGCAAGCGCCGAAACTGCTGAGCCACCGCTCCAGCCCCATAGCACAGGATCTTTTGAAGGACGACTCGTAACCAAGCCATAACAGACTCCTGGATGCAGAGCTGCAGAATTATACCCTGTGTTTTTCCTCATTCTCCATGGAGAACCTCAGAGCACCCAGAAAACTGAACAAATCTGAAAAACATCCAAAGCCCAGTATACTCACAAAACTCCACTTCCTTTCTGGCTGCCACTTCTGCAGTTTAGGTCTCCAATGAAAACTTCATGCTCATACTGAAATTTTGCCTTGTAATATCCTTCTAGTGTCCCAGGATATAAGGGACTCCATAGTTGCAGAGATCTTAGAACAAATGGTCTTAATGGTTTCATTGGTGGAGTGGAGAAATAGGTAAGGCTACAGCTCCTACCTACATATATATTATTCTTCTCAGCAAGAGTTAGCCTTTGTTACTGACTATATGCTATCTAAGGTACTTTCTCTCCACTTTTCTTTCCTTACCTAAAATCAAATTTTCTTCTTCTCTGTAGCCATAGTTATAGAAAGGGACCAGGAAAACCCTTAATGGTAGATTTCATGATCTCTTGATGCCTCTAGTGGTTCTGAAATGGTAGGAACCACTAGAAGTCTAGAATTTCAAAACACAGTTGGACTTATCTGTACTACTGCTGGCCTCTTCATCATGCCAAACACTATGCTTTAATTCTTTTAAGTGTCCTTAACAGATACTTAACAGATGTTGGCATTAGTGATGGGGGTGGAGAGGGTAGTAGGAGACAGGTGAGCATGATTATCAAAGGGAAATGGAGGGAGCCTTGTATGATGAAGCTGTTCTGTTTCTTGACCACGGTAGTTGTTATAGTCAACTTTTTCATTGCTATGACTAAAAGACCTGACAAGAACAATTTAGGAGGAAAAGCTTATTTTGAGGGTTCACATTTTGAAGGTCTTAGTCCATAGACTGACTGGCTGCATTCCTCAGGGCTCTACGTGAGGACATCATGATGGAAAAGTGTGATGGAAAAGAAGCAGCTCACATGATGATCTGGAAGCAGAGGGAGAGATACTCCACTCACCAGTTACAAAATATATACCCTAAAGACACACCCCCAATGACCCACATCCTTCAGCAACTCCCTGCCAGCCTACAGTTACCACCCAATTAATCCCTATCAGGGAATTAATTCACTGATTGTGTTAAGGTTCTCATAACCCAATCATTTCACCTCTCAGCCCTTTTTCATTGTCTCACATATTGAATTTCAAGGAGACATCTTTCATCTAAAACATCACAGTGGTAACAAATGTTATAAAATAAAACAGAACTAAGTGCACATACATGCACACACAAATAGGTACAGATAACAAGGAAGTATAGATAAAGTATGTGGACTATATCATGTCAACACGCTGGTTGTGATACTTTTGTAAAATATTGTTCTTACAGGAAACTGGGTAAGGAGTATAAAGGAATATTATTATGAATGCATATGAGTTTTAAATTATTTAAAAATTTCAAAAATTATTTTTACAATTTACTCTACACTTATTCTCTCCAAAGCCAATGCAATAGTCAGTCTGTTACCTGGATGCCCTTAATAACAAGACCATCCTCAGGGCCATGCAGAAATACAGAAAAAGCAGCATCCTCAAGCACTTGAGGTACACTCCAAAGGGTATGGATGACATTTAAGGCATTCCACTTTTTCCATCTCATATATGTCAAGCAGCCAAAGTGCTTGATGGAAATTATTTCCCAGGAAATTGAGTCCATGCAGTTGGGGAGGTACTGTTTCATTTATCCAAGTGGATCTTTGTTTCATAGCCTTTCATCTTTGATACTGATATAGACAGATCAAAGAAAAATTAGAGGTTTTCTTTCAAGTGAAACCTCAGAGAGATCCAGAAATCCTGGAGACAGTAGTATGGTAGAGGCAAATGCTAGGGTCAATTGTGCATTGCAGCCACAGAAGCTAGAAATTAGTAGAAGCAACTTTACAAAATATGCTTCCTGTAGCCAGCTTTCCTAACCCCATACGTAACCGTGGCGTCATGTCCACAATGGCACTAAGGCATCACTACTGTACTTGTGCTAGAGATGTGATTGTAGAGCACATCCTGGCATGGACTATTCCACTTATAATCCACAGTATTTATTTTCCAACAAATTACTTTCACACAGACACACCATTATCCTGGTAATAATGGATAGGTTTGCCCAGATGAAACTTTGTGCCCACCATAGAAATTCCTGTCAACTATGTTTAAAAAGCATAATTGTACTAATTCAGGTCAGGGCACTTCTTTGTTCCTGCCTGTTGCCCAGTGATCAATGCATGATCTTACATGTAGGAATTGTCTCTGCCAGTGATTACGATTGCGGCAAGTTTAGAATTTATCATTAGTTTCCCTTCTCTGTCTCCTGTTGTCTGTTTGAAATTGTTTAATAAGTTTTTCTTCCCCCCACGCAGCAATCAAAACAAGGGAATTCCCCAACTTCTTCTGAAGCTGTCAAGCAAAGTTGTATGCAACTGTCTAAATTTTCTTTTCTAAATAAGTTATTCTCCATGAAAATGATTGGAAGCTGCTTATAATGTAGTATTAGTAGGATTGTTTCTCTGATACAAATATAGGGTGTGTTCTCCATGAAAATATTCAAAGCTACACATCTGATATATCTATTTCAATAGTTTTAATGTTGGCTTTCTTAATTTTTTCTTCCCAATTTCACATGTATTATATTTTACTCTGCTGGAAAATATCTTCACACTTATAAGGATCCAAATGTCCTTCAGAGTTCGCGTTAACAAGCATGGCCGTATCATCAAAATGCTCCTGTATATAATATTGAAGTAGAGAAATATTTCCAAAAGAATGTACTGATAATAGCAACTTTCACCGATGCTAAAATAGGATGTCTTTTCTCTATATACGCTTTTCCTTTTTAAAATATTCAAAGATGTCCTAACCATGGCAATGGTGGGAGACAGGGATACAGAAGGTAGATAAAGAAATAATCCAAGAAGTAAATATTTCTCAATTAACTCATAATTTATTAGCAGAGAAAAACAATCACAATTATATAATAATATAATCACAGTGCTCAAGAACCACACAAAAGGCTGTATCCCATTTTGCCTTATCCCTGGTCCTTTTCCTACGTGCTGGACTAATTAATAGAAAAGAAAATATGAATATGGATTTTTTTTAACCAACTCCATGTATTAAGGGAATGTGCCTGATGATTAATGTATCTGTCTGTATGCCAGCCCTAATGCCTGATTCTCCACCCAGCTTTGTCTGACAGGGGATGACCTTGATGCTGACCTTGACAGCTTTGTGCTACAACCCTGTGACTTTCAACTAGTGTTAATTAGAAGTCACCAGAGGGCACCGCAAAGAGCAACACATGAGGAGAGACATTTCAGGGTTTTTATCTTTTACACACACACATACACACACACACCCTCTTTGTCTAAGTGTTACACTCTGGCTGTGGCTATGACACTCCATGACTACAACTAGAATCAGTCTTCTTTCTACTCCTACTCTCACCTCAATCTAGTAACCGCATTTCCTCCCCCTGCCTTTCAGGTTGGGGTGAAAATGACTTCATGCTCTGGTTAGTCAAGAAAGGTAAAGTTCAATTCTTCACCCTTGTAATGAGAAATTCTGGTCTCTTTTCTTAGATTTGGGCTATTTGGGGGGGAAATAACTCAAATATTGCTTTTAGTTGAACCTAGGAAACATCAGCATCTCCACATGAGCCTGACCAGAAATGTTCTGTTGGAAATGTTGAGGGGCCAGCTGTGTTTTGGAGTGAGGACACAAGCTCATTTGGGAAGCCCTGCTCTCTGCAGAAGCGCCGTAATGCAGAGGTCCACCACACAACTTGAACAGAGTAGCCAATGGGCCCTCCTGCCTTCTCCATCTCCACATTTTTTTTTTTTTGCCATGACTAAAAGATCGGACAAGAACAAAATAGAAGGGGGACGTTTAATGGGGGCTTGTGAGTTTCAGAGGTCTCAGTATATAGACTGCAGACTCCATAGATGGGTCCATGATGAGGCAGAAAAGCACTGTGGAGGATTAACAGATCAGGACATGGTAACAGGAAGCAGAGAGTTTCACTCACCAGAAAATATAAACCCCAGTGACTGACTTCTTCCAGCTACACCTTACCTGCCTACAGTTCACACCCAGTTAATCTATATTAGTGGATTAAAGAACTGATTAGGTTAAGGCTCTCATAACCCAATTATTTCACCTTTGAAATTCTTGCATTGACACCTCATATATAAACTGTAACACCCTTATTTCTTCTGAAGCCCAGCATCTCCCTCTCATAAATAGCACACTTAGCAAACAGCAGTATGTAGGAGGTTCTTCTTTTTAAAGACCAATGCATTGGAATTAATGACCAAAAGGAATTGAAATGATCTTTAAAGAAAGTCAGCATAATGGTCAGGCAGAATTATATCAAGCTAAAGAGTTATGTGGGCCCTTGGCCATTCCTCTTATTTTGATTTCACAGCTTTGGTAAGCAATAGGGCTCAGGTCCCATTCAGAGGTCAAATCATAGTAATTCTACACTCAAGTGGAAAGAAATCAGAAAGTAAAAATCTCAAACAAATTGCCCACAGGACACTTCCTTCCTTCCTTCATTCTGCTTATGTGGGAGAAGATAAAAGTATTATAGTCATTGTTTAAAATGTGCCTCAGGTGATAGTCAAAGCTAGAACTATTTCAATGATATTATCAATGATAAGATATTGAAACAGAATGAACATTTGAATTTCCTCAATAAAATTCAAAATGATTTGTAAGCTCTATTTGGACAGGGATTGCTGAAGCCCAAAATATTAGAGCACTTGAAACTGGAAAAAAGTCCCCTGTGATCTCATGTTCAAATTGGTTCAGGATCCACGTCTGTGGGTGAGGGCTTAAACCAGATTCCCATAGTTATTTTCCTGGTGTTAACTCTGCTCTCAAGTGGAGTCATCTGGTCAAAGGATATGTGCTAACTGTATCACCCTTTCTGAAAAGCCTTGCCTGACACTTCTTTCTCATGCAGGTCTATTACATTGTGTGACAACCTCTACTGCAATCTGATTGCTCACCCACTCCCTCTCCAGTCCTAAATCCAGTCAGTGACTGTGCCGCATTTCCCTTTGATTCCTACTCATGGACCGGTGAGCTCAGTAAGAGCTCAGCAGTCCTTGTTCAGTAAATAATTAATGAACGGACAAATGGAAAGATATGTGTGTGCAAAGGAACAGAGGCATTTTTCTGATTGGTTATAACTCTTCCTGACAGATGGAATAAACCCAGCACTCATCTTATTTCTGCTGTCCTCTTTACAATGCAGGATTTTATTACTATTTCTCTGAAAACTTTCAGAGAAATCCCAAGACTTACAGAAAAGAAGAGCCATTTCCTAAACTTGCCAAGCAAGATTCCCATTAAATTGCCTGAAAATACATGCTTCAACACTGTGAAACAACTACAATTTCTGTTCTAGAATAGCCTGGTCCCACCTTATGGGAACAGGCCCCCAAGTTGCCATGAATCCAGAGAAAAGGAGAAGAGGTCCAAATTACATGGAGTACAATTAATTGGAGGCAACAATTAACAGAAGTGTGGTCTTAGGTGGCAGCAAGATGAAATGAATCCAGGTATTTGGGGTCAAGAGACACAGGCTTACAAAGGGGTCAGGAGAAAAGGGACTTCATCCAACCTGGACTGTGCCAGGTTTATCTCATGTTAATATCAAGGGTCAGGCCCATTCCTGTGGCTAGGGCTGGTCATAAAGCTCCACATACCCCTCTAATGGATTTATCCGTATATGGTATTCTGGAAAACTATACAGAAAAAAACTTAACCAGGATTACTCAAGAAAAATGTGCCTGTTGAATCTCAGGATGGGTGCAGTTATGTGCAGGTGAACATTTCCTTTGTTATGCTATGCTACCCAATTACCTATTTTCTCTTCCTTTAAAAAGGCCTTTCCCTGTTCCTCTTTCTTAACCAGTGAGCTTCTTTTTGTCCATGCAAATTCTCACCCTTAGCTAGAGCATCTCCTTTGATTGCCTGCTTACTGGGCCCCTTGTGATGGGCATCTGTGTATTCACAGAACAAGTTCTCCATGTAAACCCCAGGACTTATCACACTGGCTTGTAAAATGACTTCTCTTGCTTCTCTCTCCCTACTCTCCCTGCTCCAGCCACACAGACAACCACTCAGAGTGCTCCGAGATTCCAGATTGTGAGTTCTAGTATATTTTACAGAATAGAGGAATAGCCCAACAGGAGTTGTGTTCACCAAACAGATGAATAAAAGAACCCAGTCCAGAAGGAGCAAATAGCTCTTGAATTTCTTTTTCAGTATTGCTCTGTGCTCTTATTGTAGCACTAATACATGTTTATTACTACACTGGGTATTATATATTCCATCTCCACCTTTCCCAATTCAGAAGGCAAAATAGAACCTTACTGTTTAAATTTGCATTTTTATGATGAATGACATTCTTTTCCTACAGTTTAATGGCCATCTATATATTTACTGAATGATCTCCTTCTGTTACTACCCATTTTTATTAGACTATTCAATCTATTGATTATTAATACATGAAGATTCTTATGATAAATACCTTTACTGATAATATTTTCAAGTAATGTTTAAAACTATTCCTTTTGCTTTTGTTTGTTTTGATTAGATTTTAAGATACAAATATTTTTCACTGTTGGTAGACAGATATATCAAATTTAGTATGATTTCTGCCTTTGAATATGCTTATGGTTGCATTTTTACATCTCATTTTTTAATCTTTCTGAAATTTTTTTGGCATGGAATCTATAATTTCTCCAGAGATAACTAATTGTCCCAGCATGATTTACTGAATAATTCATAATTTCTCCTTCATTTGAAATGTCACACTTTTCAGATGCTAGAATGTTTTTATATATGATGTTTTTTATATATATACATATACATATATGTATATATATAGGGGGGGTTGCTGTTCTATCAAAATCTGTTTCCATTGAGAAAGATATTCTTGCCTTAACACACCGCTTTAAGAATTCAGGGGGCTTTTGGCTAAAAGAAGATCAGTTTATCTACATGAGACATTTTCATATTTGTAAGTCATGTCCCCCCCCACCTCTATCCTCTCCTCTATTCATTTTTTTCAGCTTTCTTACCTGTCCTCCAAAATTTATTTTTCCAGAAGAAATATAGAATGCTTTGAAATTTCACAGCAAAAAAAAAAAATCATAAAAATAAATGATTTAAATGGTTTGAAGAAAATTATACCTTTATATTTCTAAGTACATTTCATTACCTATTTTAGTTATTAATATATATATATTTAATGTATATCCCTGATAAAGTTCATTCCATAATATGGAAAATCTCTTATGAAAGAAACTTATTTCTCTGTTTTATTATTGCTGCTGTAAGAAATTACCAGCAAGGTAGGGTCTAAAACAACAGTTTTATTGTTCTATCATTCTGAAGGACAGAAGTCCTCCAGGGATTTCCCTGTCTGAAGAGCCACTCTGCTGGAGATGCTCAGGAGCATCCCTACCTTGCCCTGCAGGTCTGGCTACCTTCCTCCACATCTTGTCTCAAGGCCATTTCCTCTGTCTCTAAAGGGAGCAAAGCATCAACTTCCAGTAGCTGTCCTTTCTTCTTCTCTCAGTCCCATGCCTCCTTGTTCTGTGCTAAAGTTTCCCTCTGCCTCTCTCCCTCACAAGAACAAAGGATTACTTTTAGGGTCTACTCAGACAACCCAGGATAACATTCTTGTCTCAAGATCTTTAATTCAATATGCAAAATCCCTTTATTTCATACAAGGTAATATATATAAAATTTTCAAATAAGATAACAGATTCTAGGAACTAAGGCCTGAATATCTTTAAGGTCATTATTCAGTCACCATAGCATCAGAATTTACAATTTAAAGTAAATATTTTATTCTAGTTGTTTTCTAGGTAAATAATGAGAGTAACTGCAAATGTTGGAAAATTGTTTCTCTTTAAGGGGTTAAAATCTTCTTTCATTTTTCATGTCACATCTTATTGGGCAGAGCTTCCAGAAAAATATGTAATGCAAGTAATAGTGGGTATACTGGTTCTTTATTTTAGTGGAAATTCCTCAAGTATTTCACTTATAACTTAGATTATTTCCAAGTTATTTAAGCATGTATATTATCATTACTACAATATTATATTCTATTATTAAAATAATACAGAATTTAAAATAAATTCAAGGTAAAATGCTTAAAAGTACTGCCCTTCACTGAATCCTTCCTAAGGCCTCCATAATATTATAATTTTGAAAAGCCAGAAAACCTGTCTGTTGATTTCAAGTGGCTAGAGTCGTCATCTCATTTATTCAAACACATCCAATGTTCTTTTCCTATGTTCCATTCAAACTGTTCAGTCTGAGAAATACCAAGACAAATTCAGTATAGTTATAACAGAAAGGGGCCATTGTGTTATTTATAAATTGTGTTCAATGTTATGAAAATAACGCTTGTTCATTAAAATGGAAAAATGAGGAACAAGTAGATTGTATGTAGAACCATTTATTGTGCTTAAGGTACAAAGCTGATGTCAAATAACAAAGCTCCTGAACAAAATATGATATATAAGTTTATATATTATATATTTTAGTCTATGATCATGAGAGAAAAATGGAGTTTGGTTGAAATTGGGAAAGATACTCTAGTTCTATAAGATAAAATTCTTTTGGTAAAGGTTCTAGTTTTGAGAAAGTAAGGATAGTATCTTTCCTGTAGGAATTGACATCACATGGTCAATAACATTTCCAGTACTGTTACCTTGCTTCTCCAAAATGATTTGTATTGGGACAGGGGCTATAAATAGGAAGACCGATTCCTTTTAAATATAGTTTTTTTGGAACTGACTCTACTTAGTCATTACAGATATATTGAGTATTGACAACTATTTTCTTTTCTGAAATTAATATAGTTTGTCATATTACCCTTATTTGGATTTTATATCTGCTTAATATTGTTTGATCCCAGTATAATGTAGGATTTCTCAATTTCATATATTTGTCAGGTTAGTTGGACTTTTTTTTTTTTTAAAGAGAGAGGGACAGTGAGAGAGACAGAGAAAGAGAGGAACAACTTTATTTAGTTTTTCACATGGCCTTAGTTGCTCCAACACTCAGTTGTGTACGTGGTGCTGGGGTTTGAACCCGGGTCCTCGTGCTTGCCAGGCAAGCACCGAAACCGCTGAGCCACCGCTCCAGCCCAGTTGGACTTTTCTTAATGCATATTGCAGAATTTATCTTGGAAACTCAGAATCACAATATCTATTGTTAAGGCCTAAAATTACACATTTTAAACATCCATATAAATTTGTGCATACCAAAGTTTGTGACTCACATGTATAGTGACTAATCCCCTTGGCTTCATAATCTAAAAACTGAAGTCATATGACATAACAAGATTATTTAAGTATCTTTAACTCAATTTCTCTAGTTGTGCATATAGATAGAAATTTGTCAGAATATTTTGGGAGGTTTTAAGAATTACTTAAAATTATTGCAAAGAACATGCTACCTTTTAAACTGATTTTATATTTATAATAGTTGTGTTATTATAAGTCTGAATTTAACTGAATCCCAGGTCTGCATTAATATTCAGTTCAGTTATAATGTAACATAACAATTCTCAATTCAATTTGTTTTGTCTCTTTGATGGCTACAGAAATTCTTGAGTGTTTTGTTATCTTTCATGGAGAGCACTCAAAGTCAGAATAGTTAATGCTGTGACACAAGAAATATTAAACAGATAGATAATGGACTCAGTGGATTACAGCGTGATTTTCCCTGCCTTTACCATAAGAAGTCATATGCCTCGGGCCATGGAATCAGGAAATTGGAACTGAGTTTCTTGCGTAAATTTAGGTTCCATCAAAGGTCACCCTCTTTATGAAATGGAAAGTAGAATATGGAAAGGGAAAGAAGAAACAAGAAACAGAAAGGAACAAAGAAATCTACCATTCAATAGGAGTCCTCAGAAGATAATGACCCAGCAGGAATATCAAACCTTAGCCTATGGCAGACCCTGAAGTCGTTGCCTAAATTCACTATGCCTAACAGGTATGGAAATCAAAGCTAGCATTTTAACATAAACTGGTCTCCAGCATAATGAAAACTAAGGATCTTAGCAAAGGATAAAAAAAATACTCCTCTATTCCCCAGAGGCCCCCATTCCACAACTAAAGATGTTAGGATACCACTAAAGAATTTGCTCCAAGTAACAATGGATAACCGTGTGTCAAATATAACAAATGGCACAAGGAAAAAAACCTTTAAAATCATATGTTATGAGAAGTATGGAAAAGTCAACCACCAAAACTAAAAAGAATTAAATCAGCTAGCATTTCAAAATAATACGAATGTCCTACTGTCTCAATAAGAGAAAACAATTGCAAGAACAAAGATGAAATGAAAAAAAGAGCAGGAGAATATTAAAAATAACCAAACAAAATTATAGAAATAAAACAATAGTCATTTTCAATGGAAAAAAATAACTCAATGGGTAAGTTAAAAATAGAACCCTTTAATAAGATAGTTAACTGGAACACAGAACTCAGATAAAAGTCAGGGAATAGAACAGAAAGAGATTAAATAGCAAATGTAAGAAAAAAATTTAAAAAAAATGGAAGATAGAAAAAAATGACCAAAATAAGTAAAAGTAGATTTCCAGAATCAAAAAATAACCTTGAAATGTGAAGAAAATCTTTCTTAACAGATAATGGTGGAAATGTTCTACAATTGATAAAACACATGAATTCTGAGGGCCACAAAAAAAAAAAATCAAGAATGAATTAAAACTACTTCAATTTGAACAATGAGAGATTATTTACAGCATATCCATGTAAAAATTTGAATATTTGGAAACTGCCAATTGTTGGTAAGAATGTGAGGAGATCAGATTTATTGTGTCCCCAGTACTTAAAGCACAAACTTATACAGCCACTCCACAGGATTATCTGGTAATAGTGTAACATTAGCGACACATATATCTTAGACCTCAGTAATCAGGACATCAGGAAGTTCAAATCATCCCTTCACCCCCAAATTCTTAAACTAGTTCATAAAGAAGCATTCACATGGGTTTTTACGGTCCTCTTTGGGTTAATAGAGAATAGGAGACAACCTCCTCATCACTAACCATACTTGCTTGAATAAGTTCTGAAATTATAGAAATAAAACAATAATCACTTGCAGTGGGCAATTAAAAATAGAAAACTTTGATGGCATAGGTTAACTTGAGCATAGAACTCGGGAAGAGTCAGAGAGAACAGAAAGGACAATCCAGGGATATCAAGGAGGTTACAGTTTGCAAGACAGAGTATTCAAGCAGGAGATGCATGTAGGGTCTTCCGTGAATATTCAGAATTCTGAGAGCATAGGCACATGAGGAAATAACTAGAAGAAAGGAGGAAAAACATACAAATAATTTAACTGCAGCCTTCCAGGTTCACATAGGGTAGAAAGTAGTTGTTGATCTCACCATTCAGACTAGAATAATTCCTCAACAGGTCATATGGGTCTTTGTTCCAACAGTGGAAAATAATTAGCCTCACATTGGACACAGCTCTGGACGTATCTAACAAATCACAAACATAACACCCAAAAGAATCAATCTGTTCTAAAATAACTTAATAACCTCCCAGAACAAAAACTGATAAAGATTTGTGGAAATGAAAATGATATATTTAGGACTTCACAGCATAACTTTTACAACTTGTGGCTTTTAATGAAAGATCATCAGGAAATAAGACCAATAAGAAGGAAAACAATCATTAATTGAAACTGATACAAACTAATGAAGACAAATGTTAGAATTAGCATCCAAGGATGTTAAAATAGTGACTACAACTTTACCTTATATGATCAAAAATTAGAGATATAGGTGCTATAAAAGATACAAAGGAAAACTGAGGAGATTAAAACTATAATCCCTGTGATAGAAAAACAAAATCACTGAACAGGATTAATGCTAAATTAGAGCTGATGAAAAGCTCAGTGAATAGAAGAACTAGCAACAGAAGCTCTATCTGAAACATGGGGGAAGAATTCAAAACATGAAAAGAACATCAGCAAACTGTGGGACACCTAAAGTTAGCCTAGTATAAATGCAATTGAAATACCAAAGAAGAGGGGAGGTGGGTTGAAAAAAGTTTGAATAAATGATATGTATAATTTTCCCATAATTTAAGGAAACTTTAGAAATAGTATTTATGATTATACTTAACATATAAAATTACATATACCATATAAGATTATTTTTGATGAATATAGAAAATTACCAGAAGCCACTCACTCAGGCAGCAAACCCCCTACTCACTGTTTGGAAATCTATAGACTCAAGAATCCTCATAGGAATCTATTTTCTCTGGCCCTTATCAGAGGATCCCCACTCTACTGAAAAACCCAGTTTAACCAGAAAAATTCCTGCTGTGACCCCCCCTCCCCACAACATTCTCTTTACGTCTACCCTAGCCTGTAAGCAGCAAATAGGTCCCAGAATCCACCAGGTCCCCCTCCGCAGGTTTCTCCCTGAATACATCTGTTACTCTTGAGCCACTGCTCTTCTCTTTCTTTCCTTCATTCCTCCCTTTCCTTACAATTTTCTTATTACATAAGTCTCTTTAAAATATTGCTACTTAAATAAAATTAGCAGCAACAATAACATATCATGAGTTTTGCTTTATGATATTATATGTATATATAATTTTAATTTATATATGAGTGTGTATATGTATATATGCACACAGTAAGAACAATAGCCTGAAAGCACGGAAGGTCAAATGTGTACATGTAGATAGGCTGAGCATCCGTAATTCAAATATATGAAGTCCGAAACCCAAAAACTTTTTGAACACCTACATGAAACTATTAGTGAAAAGCTTGACACCTGACCTTCTATAATCAGTTGCAGTCAAAACTCAGGTGTGTGAACTCATCTTCAGGCAAGCGTATCTGGTGAAACATAGGTGCTGAAGCAGTGGCTAAGCTTATAGAATGCGTGCCTGGCATGCCTGAGGACCAGGGATCGACCTCAGCACCACAAACACAACTAAGTGAACAAAAAGCCCGATGAAAAAATAAAAATTGATTTTTCTTTCTTTCCCTCTCCCTTAAAAAAAAGACAAAAAATCATGGAGCATAAATGCATTTTATGAAACATAAATTTAATTCAAGTTTAGACTTGGATCTCATCCTCAAGACATCTATCTGTACATGAAAAGTTCCAAAATGTGGAACATTTCTGATCCCAAGGATTTCAAATAAGGGATACCCAACATGTCATGCTGAAAGATGCCCACCCTCTCAGCTACCTCTAACATCAGCTGCCTGTTATCCAACAGGGTTACCAAGTAACCAGCTTGCCAGTCTGGATTTCTTTCATTCTGGAATTCTGCTCAATTATTACTAAGATGTTAACTCTTTCTTTCAGCTTTTTAGAAAGTTGTTTTCCCATACTTCACTTAAATCATTTAGTTGTATTTTAATTTGGAGCCTTGTCCAAATAGCTTAATCCACCATTAACATTTTTAAATATCATTGCTCCCATATATTCTTTCTTTCAAAAATTGCAATTATATGAAGTGTGGTTTTTTATTCTAAATACTATACTTCTCAAGCTCTAATTTCCAACATTATTTGGTTTTCTCCCCCATCTGTGCTGTATAAAATGGCAAATTATTCATATGTTTATTTCGGTTTAGTATTCTCTGTTCAAGTGTATTTAATTTGCTGTAAATTGTTGATTGGAATTTTTATTCCAATGACTTTTTTTTATTTCTGGATGTTTGATTTGCTTCTTTGAGTAAAATCCACTTATCTTTTTTATAGAGTCTGCATTTCCATAGGATTTTAATCACTTTTAAAATATTTTGGTAGCATTAAACTTAATTAGTTTGTGCTCCCATCTTGATTATTATTGCAAGTATTTCAAGCTTTAATATTACTGTTAATTGAGTCTACAAACTCTTTTTCACATCAAGTTTAACTTTTAAAGTTTTTGTGAATTAATCTCTTTTTCTGTTAAGATCCTCCTGTAACATACACACATTAAGAAGCTGGCCAGCCAGAGAGATTTTGTGTTTACTTCTGTAAAAAAACAAGGATAGGGAATCACTTACCCATATTTGATGTTCATTTTATTTTCCAAATATTTAAAATTCCAAGACACATGGTTGGTAAATACGAACTACAAACTGGGAGACGGACTAGCCACACAGGAATTTTTTTAACCCATATTATAGGCAGAGATGAAAACGACAAAGATTTCTTTGACAAATCCTAATCCTATAATTTTTTTTCTTTTACTTTCTTGGTTTTCCCTTCGACTCAGGTATAATACTTCTAGAATTAAGACACTCTTTTGGTGGATTTCAGTTCTCAATTTCCATGTGTCTGTACCATATCATCCCCATTAACAACCAAAGTTCTGTCAGGTGCGGTGGCACCCAACTGTAATCCTAGGAGTTTGGGAAACTGGGGCAGGAGGATAACAGATTCAAAGCCAACCTCAGCAATTTACAAGATCTAAGAAACTTAGTGAGATTCTGTTTCAAAATTAAAAGTAAAAAAATGGACTGGGGATGTGGCTCAATGGTTAAGCACCCCTGGGTTGAGTCTTGGTGCAAAAAAGAAAACAAACCAATGTTCAAAGTCACTGATTTTCACCCCTCCCTCCCATGCGCCCATTCCCAGACCTTCAGTCTCTCAACCCCTAGGAAAATGGTGAAATGGTGCTAGAGCCTCCTTTCCCACAATTATTTCAGTATTCTCTACCGCATTTTCTCTTTCTCTCCCAGAGCCTGAGAAATTTCCTTTCTACCTAGCATTCTCAGCTATGCATTTTTTAAACGTATCATGTTTTGCCCCGGTCCAGCGGGGTTCTGACCTGAGGGACGGGATGGGGATGAGAAAAACCACAGGCCGGAGACCGGAAACGGTCTTTCTTTATCCAAGCTTTCGTTCTCTTTTTATATATCCATGCTTTACATCTGTCTTTCAAGGCAATGTAAATGTCTTAGTCTATTCGTCCATTTGTGCTGCTGCAACAAAATGCCTAACATTGGGTGATCTCAAACAAGTCAAGGCAACACTGCAAGACTGCACTCCAGAACTAACATGGACAGCAATTCTCACCGTTCTGAAGGCTGGGAAGCTCAGGATCAAAGCACAGGCAGGTTCCGCTGCTGGCAAGAACTCATCTTCCAAAGGAGCAGGGACACCACGTCCAGCAGAAAAGTGCAGGATCTCTCGACCAAAGGAAGAGCTCTCCACTGCCAGCTGGAGCCTCTTTTTTAAAGGCCTTCACCCCGCCCCCTTGAGGCCTCTACATTAGCTTGTTCATTGCCTCACCTGGATTTCGGAGGCACACGTTTGACCAATCAGCCTCTACGTGCGCCTTTTGAAGGATCTAGAATAATTGGCAGGTGATACCAATGCAAAACGTCTGAAGCCCGTGTGGACACCCTGTTTTTCAAGCTTAACAATGTACAATCTAGCAGCCCCTCCCGAAGGAGCTTATGCAAACAGCAACAAGATCCAGGGCAGCTAATAAAGTAAAGGTCAGACCCCAACAATGTTTTTCTTTTTATTTCTAGTGAAGGGGTTTTCAAGTCACTTCAGTACAGAATTTGTTGATAAAGAAGGAAGAAATACTCTAATGCTTCAAAGGTTCAAAGCAGTGCTGAAACCTGTTCTTCAAAAACCTAGACTACTGATGTACATTTCCCAAAACACAATTAAGTAGCAATCTAGTGGCAATGTGAAAGCTTGGGAATATTAGCAACATTAAACTCAAAAACCACTGCAAAATTCTGTGTTATCGAGATTCCATCACCTGCAAAGGGCTTTTCTCATTCAGTGTAAAAATAACTCTATTCTCATGCATAGTTGGTCTAAGTTTTTATCCATTTTTACCATCCCTATGAAATCACTACTGTCTGAGATGGCTTGTCCAACTATCTGACCCTAGAAAGTGTGTAACAAATAAAAGATAAAATGCTGGGGTTTCTTCTTAAAATGCATTTCTTCATCAAAAGACCCCACCAGGAATCTTAGTTTAAAATTAAAGTTATAGTAATGGCAAAACCATTGAATTTAGAATCAAAAACTCTAGACTCAAATCCTGATTCTTCAACTGTGTGATCAAAGAGACTATTTTTCTAACTTCTCTGAACTTCAGTTTCCTCATTCTGATTATAATTACTGTTTTAATTAAGGGTTTTATAGATTTAATAAATTAACTTCTGTATAAAATTTTCTAAAATATAATGAACTCTGTGATCATATCACATAGTTTATAGGTAAATCTATGGAAATTGTTGAGATGTTCTCCCCAAATCCCATAAGTAAAGGATAAAATAAAATTTTAAATTTCTAAGGTGTTTATTACAAATAACTGACACCAGGATTTGCTGCCTGTGTCCAACAGAAAGAAGGCTAGCTAGTCAAAAATCCAGCCATGCCCAGGACTCATTCGACCTTTTCTTAAAGTTCCCTGAGGTAAGCTGGGTTCAGCTGCTAAAATACAAGCTTCTAAAGATTTTTTTTCTAGATACATCCAGTTAAATTCTTCCAACACTTCACTGCTGTTTTGGAAATTTGTTGTAAACATAATTTCAGTTACTTTGACATGATTCTGGGTTGCAATGCTAAAATATTTCAGAGTAATTATAGAAACATAATACTCTGTTATTTGTCAGGAATAAAAAAAAAATTCATCAGACCATATCATTTTTCAAACTATTTGTAGATCAGGCAGTGATTGCAAGAAAGGAGCATGAATTATCTCCAACTTTCCTTGAATTATTCAGTACCTACCAGGCATGATTTTAATTGTTTCAAAGGCTTTTCAGATAAAAATAAGTGGCTTCTCTGCTAAAATCCTGCCTGTATTTTTTGTTTAATATGTAATAATTCTGTATCACTTCTGAATTATAGAACTTTTCCTGACAATCTGAGGATATAAAGATACACATATGGAACATATGTAGATATGCATACACACATATGGGACACACACACACACACATATATATGCATGTGTAGATACATACAGAATATATATATATATGTTTGTTTGCATGCATGTACATACAATCTCTTCCCTTTGTATCTGCAGTTATTGGTTCCCAAATCCTTTCCTATTATCAAAATCCACACATGCTTATATTACTTATATAAAATAATATAGTATTACATAATAATTATATATCCTTCCTTATACTTTAAATAATCTCTAGAATACTTAAAATATCTAATACAATGGATGTGCTATATAAATATTTGTTAAGCTGCATTACTTAGGGAATAACAACCAAAAAAAAAAAAAAAGTCTATATACATTTAGTGCACACACAGCTCTTTTATTCCAACTATTTCCATTATACAGTTAGTTGGATCCCCAGATATGGTACTGTGGAATATGGAGGTCCAGCTGTAATAATGCACATACATGTACACAGACTTCTGATAAGTGTCTGCACACATGAGGAGGAATAATTAAATAGCTTTTTTGCTCTTGAATGTGAAAATATTTTACTTAAGGAAATGGTGAACAAGATTGTGAACATAATAGTGATAAAAATGTAGCATAATAATTGTGGAAGGAGTGCAGCGCTGGATATCAGAAGTGCCGTTGAGGAATAGTCATGGTGGAGGGTGACCCTGTAATGAGATGGACAACAGAAAGCCTTGAGTTCCCCCTAGAGGTTGATGTGTGTAGGTGCCTCTCCTCTATATTGTTTTTTTGGTTTGGTTTGGGTTTGGGTTGTTTTTGGTTTTGTTTTTTCTTTCTTTCTTATCCTCATCCTGGGGCAATTGAAGGAAATCTGTCCCCTTAAAGAAAAAATAAAATAAAATATTCAGCAGGAGAAAAAAATTTATTCTGTTTTATTTAATCCCTTTAGTTGATTCTTACTTGGTCTCATGGGGGGAAATAAAAATAGGATTCCTAAAATTTCAGTAATATGTCCTCAGAAAATCTCAAAATGACAGGATACTAATTGAATTAACATAACCCTGTATCTACTCGATTCTAGGTGAAAGAGTTGCTGAAGCCTCATCTTCTTATTTTTAATCGTATACGTTCAGAAAATATTGCCAGTGTAAAGTATAAAATGTGCACTAGATAGCAATATATAATTCCAGAAATACCAAATGATAAATCTACTGTAACATTATAAAACATATCTTTAGGGACTGGAGTGGTGGCTCAGCGGTTACAGCATTCGCTCGGCATATGTAGGAATGCAGGTTTGAACCACAGCACCACCTACACAACGAAGTGTTGGAGCAACAAAGATCACATGAAGAACTAAATAAAACTGATTCTCTCTTTCTCCCTCACTGTTCCTCTCTATATGAGAAAAGAAAGGTATCTTTAACTAATTACCAATTACATCATTTGGCAACACCTAGTAAAGTCTAACAAAGAAGTGATCTTACCCTCGTCTTAATCCTGAATTATGTAAAAAGTCTTTTTTCCTTCCTTCCTTTCTCATTTTTTTTTTTCTGCTTGTATAATCCTCCTACTCCCTCCTGGCCATGTGGGAGTTTATTTCTGGTTAAGTCTCCTCACCATCAGCTACTACCTGATATGTCACTGAAAAACTAATGTTCATCCTTTAACACCTGTTAAGACAGATTACTCCCACACTACATATCGTACTTTGTCCCTTTACAAATTCCGTAGAGCTATTAGAGAAGCTTGAAATACCAAGATATTAGCATTATTTAGACAATGCAAACAGGATGTCCAAAAAAAAACATGATCAGTGAAGAATTTTATAAACTCCAGTACAAATTCCATCATTAAGTGAGAATATCAAATAAAGTAAGTATGATGTTGCTGGGCTGAATTCATTGCTGCATACTAGGGAACATTGTGTTATCTGGGGAGAAAGGGTAGGGAGGGGAAACAGAAAAAAAGGAACAATGCCAAATTTTTGTGTTTTCAGATTTGTGTATCTCCAGTATCTGTTCATTCATTCTAATTGTCTAGAATCCACCTACTGTGAACTGACAAAAATTTATACAAATAATACATTTAGAAGTTTTCCAGTTATTTATTGCTAGGTAAAAACCACCACAAAATTTCTGTTTTTAAGCACATTATTTTTTCTCAGGGTTCTGTTGGTTGAGTGGGTTCCACTAGCAAGCCTTACTTGCATCTAGTGAGATTTCATGTAGATGAAGGCTGGAGCTATCCGAACAGCCGATTGGCATCCACAAAGAGATGGCATGTTCACATGGCAGATAAGCACATTTGAAATGTATCTAAAGCCAACTAACATTCCTAAACCTTAATGCCCCTTATAAACTGCCCTGTCAAAGAATAAAAATAACCTCTTCCTTTGTTGAGCTAGCCTGATACCAGTCAGTGCTATGTTTCCCTTCTCTTGAGACGAGTCCTAATAAAAAGCCTTCCCTGTGTGTTCTCCCGCCTGACTTGTTTTAGTTTCTGCTGTCACAGAGTCAAAGTTCCTGTGTCTAGCATCAGTTTTACCAAATAAAATGAATCAAGCAAATTGTGAACATGTCTCATATTTAAGAGGAGATGAATTTGATTCCAGTTGTGGATGTGAAGAATAGCATGCACGAAAAGGTAGGAAAAATATTGATGACATCCATCATTGCAGACTCACTACCCCAAAAGCATAGTTGCGGTTCTATGATTTCTATACTTCGGAGAATCTGTTTTCATCATTGATGCAAACTGACTGATGCATTTCCATGAATACCAAATTAAATACTCAGTATTTTATAATGACTGCAACTCCAAATCCCGTTATTTCAGAATTTCCTTTATAGCCATTGACCTTCAATCCATATATTTAATATTACTTGACCTCTCTTTACAATGTACCTAATATTCTTACTGAAACTCCAAAATACCACTTCTAGTCCCTTGCAGTTTTAGCATACTAATTGTAAGTTGAGTGGACTATGTCCAAAGATACAACCTACTTTCCTACACCAAATTTATAATAGGCAAAGCTCCAAGCAATTTCATGGTCCTGCATTCTTGAAACACAAGCAGAAGTTGGCTTCTTTTTACTTCTGCAACACAGCAGAATTTAATAGTTCCTTCAGCCCCAAACCACGGATATTGAAAGTTAAATGAATGCAGGAATAAATTTTTAGAATCCGACAAAAACTTGGTATGCCCTTCTTATCAGATGTGCTTCTTTGAAAAACTTTGTCCTTTCGCAGAATTTAATTAACCTGGACCTTGAATAAAGTTTGTTACTAAGTGGGAAATCTTCAATCCTTTGTATTTTTATTCCATTTCAATTAAAATAGCTCATAAGTCCCTACTGATAAGATGAAAATCAGTTGAGACTGTATCATCCCACCCATGGATATCTGTCGCCTCAAGGCAGTGGATTGTCATCTTCAGTTTTCTGAAACACTAGGAAATAATTTCTATTCTCACAGACAGCATATTATATCAATGGATCCAAAAAGACCTTGTCTGAGCAGTGAATAGCCCTGTGTAGAAAGTCCAGGATAAATCCAGAAATAGATCTCAATGAATCAATTTCCTCACAATCTGGAAGTTGCACTCTTGAAGTAGAACTTAGCCCATGATAAAACATTTTCTAAAATTTAGAACACAAATAAATATGTTCAAGTGCAAGAAATAAAGTTATTTTTACTAACACAAAAGTGTCATTAAGCAAAACTTAGAGATTTTCATTTAATACACATGATGAGTCCATTCCAGCCTGGACCTAAATAAGAAAGAAAGGTAGGGGTCCTTGAGATTCCAGGAGGTGATTAATAGTATCATCTCCTACTACTTCTTCATCTGTGCAAATTGAACCAAAAATATAGTTTCATAAGTTATATAATGAAATTTTCCTTTGTAAAAAGATACAAAGAAGAGTGTTAAACTTGAAAAAATGCTTCAAATCAAGAATGCAATAAAAGAGTGGATGCAAGAAGAAACTTGAACCTTCCCCTGTGATTGCCTCTATTACTTAGGAAAAAGAAATAAAAATCAGTACTCCCTACTGGCCATAAAAATGCACAGAACTTAACATCAATATTAGCAGGATTTTGACATTTTGTTTTCTTCTTATTAACACACCTTCACTATTCCAGGAATTTTTTTTAAGAGAGAAAGGGACAGTGATAAAAGAGAAAGAGAGAATCAATTTTTCATCTGGTTTTCATTGCTCTGACACATCATTGTATACATGGTGCTGGGGTTCGAACCTGCATCATTGTGCATGATAGGCAAGCATTGTAACCACTGAGCAACTACTCTAGTAAACTCTGCTCAGGCAAATAACACAGTTGTTCTTACAGAACTTTCTCCAAATTATAAAACTTCTCATGAAACTTTCAATAGGAAGGACACGTAGATCCTTCAGAACTTCAGACCTTTGACTTTCTCACCTCAAAATCTCCGCTTACTATTTGCAATAATCCTAAATTTTTATATTTTGAGTATTCCCCAAACCTAATCTTGCTCCCTCATTGAAAGACCCATTATAAACCAAATATTTTGTTCTTAGTAAAATACCTTTTGTCATTCTCTTCTGAGAACTATGAAGTTCTTTCTAGGTGGTAATCTTTACGATCATGAGCGATAAACTTAGTTGGTTTATCTAGTGATTTGTGTTGATGAGATTTAGGGAGTTGGTATTTTATAAAACAGTGCTTAGGTGATTTTTTTGGCTATGACTCCAAAAGCACAGGAAATAAATGTATAAAATAAACAAGTGAGATACATTGAATTTAAAATCTTCTGAATAGCAAAAGAAAAATCCTATCAAAGTTGAGGTGAAGGGAAGGAAGTGAAGTTGGATTAGGGGTACAAAAATGGTTTCCAAAAGTATGGCTGTTAGTTTTCCCTCTATTCTTAGACACACAAAGGATATGCACAACTAGGTCTTACACTTCCTTAAAAATTGAGGTCAGATCATGGCTTTGTGTGCTACCTAGCATCTACTAAGTCCTCTTGCATTTATGTGTAGGAAAGTCCATGAAGTCAGGTTCCCAGGTCTTTCCAGGTTGTTTCAGGCATGCTGCAAACACTCATGTGTGCACACACACACATACACACACACACAACTGAGAAACAAATGTGAGCTTTCCTGTTCCTGTCCATCCTTGTTCACCTTGAAATGTGGTGAGCATTTCCATAGCTTTTGGAAAAACTCCTAAATTGATCCACTCCTTAACAATTAAAAAAAAGAAGGAAAAAGTGAGAGCATACTAAAGATTCGTTTCGTGATGACGGTGAGAAATGGAAGATGTAACACGTAACAGAGACTAATAAGATCCAGAAGGGCACTTCCACTCTTAAGTTCTTTAAATTCACAGATCACTACTCCTCTCTCCTTTCCATTCCAAATCCCTCCTGTAGAACAGGCTAACCCAACTCTTTGCAAAACAAAAGCCTGCCATTAGCTAGAACTCTCCCTACTTGGAAAACAATTTGGGGGACAATTTTCTGTTGCTCCAGACACAGCAGGTATCTCACCTTTTCTGAAGGTCTTATCACAGAATTCTCCCCAAAATTTACACTCACAATCCTTTTATATAATACTTAAGCTCCACCAGGCCTCTGCAATTGAACTTTGGCTAAATTGAAATCATATGTATATTGTAAACTGAAGTAATATTCGACCAGCAAAAGGTTTTAATCAAAAGCAGTAGCAGGAGGCTATAGACAAATTTTCAGTGACCTGGAAAATTAAAATGAGGATTCATTTCAAATAACAAACCCACATGTGTGTGTGTGTGTGTGTGTGCGCACGCATATGTGAGAGAAAGAAAGAGAGATTTTAAATAGTGAAGAGCCATATATCTTTGTTTCTGAGATAATTTACTTGTTTGTTTTCTCTGCCAAAATAGAAAATAGCTGATTCTGACTTACATTTAGGGAACAAAATTAAATAATAAATAAGTTATATACATATTCACATCAAGACACATTAACATTAAAAGATGTGATTTTTTTATGTCTCTAAATCTTTGTGTTATTTAAATGAGAAAGATCACTGTTGTTCAGAGTAATTTGCAATGGAAAAAAAAAGAACAATTTTAGGTCTTTAGGTGTAGGTAACAGCTCTCTAGACCATAGGGTAGAATATTAGTTCTTTCACTAATTCAAATTCTATAAATTTGGCCTGATGTCTTTCCCAATTTAAACTTTAGGTGCTTCCTTTCTTGCAAAATTAAAGGTTGAAATAAGGTAAGCCCGTACTGCCTCTGGACACTGTGGGTTAATAATTGTTTCAAGAAAGTGTGGTCATGGCCAAAAATCGCATTAATTTTGTACAAATATATAATTACAGTGTTTGAAATGCACCAATTCAGGAATAGCTTAACAACAATTGGGTGCTGTGGTTTGTTGGTTTTGTGTTTCGTTGCTGCTGCTCCCATTCTGGGAAAGCAAATATTCTTTGCTGATCGTCACTGTTCTGAGGTGTGTGCATCAAATAATAGGCAGTTTTCAAGCCTCTTTGACAGGTGCAATTACATGCACCCAGACACCCACACGAATCAGCCTGACGAAGTCAGACATCTGTTTTCCTACACATGCTGCTTTTATCCCACTAGTGCTTCATGATATTCTTTTCTCTAGTAGAGAATGAGAAATGGTTTCTCAAGAACTTGAACACCTGAATTAATCCACAAACAGCCCAGCTAACTGCCATGGCCAAAGATGGACTCTGAGACCCAGTATGGCAAGACAGAAATATAGTCACAGAGGACAGTGGAAGAGCAGGGAGGAACTAATGTTGACTTTTAGCTCCAGAATTTCTTCTAACAATCTAGGTCACCCTCCTGTGAACATTCAAGTCTCATTTCATATGATGTGGGAAGGCTTTAGGTTTCAAATAAAGATTAAAGAGTCAATATCATCTCTTTCCACCATCAATGAAGAGGAAGAAAGGAATCAAAAACAAGAATCCCAAGCAATGTTGACCTCAATGAGAGGAGGTGGGGTGCCCCTAGAGTGGGGACTGGAAGATGCCCTCAGGTCTTAGAGGCTTGGCCTTGTGGGCATAAAGGGACACAAGTCCCTTCTTTCTCTCTTTTACTTTCTGGAAATACTATGAATGGGTTTATTCTGCCACATGCTCCTGCCCTGATGTGCTTTCTTACCACAGGTCCAAAGTGATATCACCAACAAACTGTGACCTGGAATTTCCACAACTGTGAGCCAAAATAAACCATGACTCTTTATAAATTGATTAGCATAGGTATTTTATCATAGTGACAGAAAGCTAGCAGAGACTCTATAAGCAATAATTCTATGTGAATGAAAAATTAATAAGACTTTTTCATGTAAGCGCCCTGTAGTACATGCCCCCTAGAGCACAATTTTAATATATTAATTTATTCAACAAATCTTTGTTCTGTCAGACACTGTGGTAGGTGTTAAGTAGGTAGTACTGAACAAAGTTGATATATCCCAGGTATCATAATATGTACCAACTATTGTAAGAAAATTTTATTATACAGTATAGTACTTTTATTATACTGTCCAACACATGAATAAGCATTTGTGTGTGCTTGTTCTCCAATATTCAATATTAGTGACACTTAATATATAGTGCTTTCCAGATATCTAGCACTATGGTCATGAAGGTAACAAAATTTAAATCAGCATTCAAAAGTCTTCAGAACCAATTGGAGATAGATTCATATTTACATTATGTGAAACAATAGTGAAATAAAATAGCACAAAATAATTGAGGACTATGCCTAAAAATGTTGGTGCTTTTGTTTTCAGTAGGGTAGGCTACTCCTATATCTTCCTTCTGGCTTATTGGATATTCTGTATTTTCTGCATTCCACATTTTATGGTTGAAATATAAGATGTCTTCAAGAATCTATGACCACAGTGCCAAATAAGTGAAAAAGATAATAAGCAGTACAGTACATGACATTAGTTAAGGGGGAAAAATAAAAATCTATAATGTACAAGAATAAGTGATGCAGAATTTAGTAAAAAAATATTTATTAAAGAAAAGTTGATATATTGAGATAGAATGATGTGATCCATGAAACAGGGAGGAGCAGCTTATAGTCAAAATAAGGGTTTAGCATGTGAAAACGACTTGAGACTGGAATGTTCTGAATGGTACAGAACGCCTCCCCAAAGAGTTCCAGTTACTGTGGAGGACAGCCCAGTTGTAGAGCACTTGCCAAGAAAGCATGATGCCCTAGATTTGATCCCCAGTACTGAAAATATTGAAAATTAAAAAGTAAACTAAAAAATTCCACTTTATTCAAAGGAACTGTTGGAGATGATCCTGAGAAAGTGGAGTGGGCAATAGTTTGTGGAAGGCCCCCAACATTCGTTGTAATTTAAGCAGTGGGGATTTGAGGAAGTTGATTCGAATTAGCACTTAGTGGATTGAAGGCAGGGGATGAGCAGCATTTGGGCACAGCTACCTGATACTATAAGACATCATAATTGCTCTGACTTAATGTGAGTGGATCTGAGAGAGGAGTGCCACTAAAATGGTAAAAGTGGAACTGGATAAGAAACAACTGCTAAGACTTACTACTTAAGTATGATGCAGATGTGGGAAGAAATAATCACATGGACTCTAATCCATCAGGTGTGAATTACAGGGTCAGTGTCATATCACAGAAAGGAGAATTTCAAAATTTTAGGCAAGGCAAAAGAAAGATGATGACTTCATTTTTAGATATAGTTTGGGTGTGAAGCTATCACAGTGATGCCCAGGAATGTAGTAACTTGGTACTCTGGCAAAAAGGAGAAGTGAAATATTTACATTGAAAATATTAGAATACTACACACACACACACACACACACACACACACACACACACATGCATATATATGTTGTAGAAAATCAGTTAGTGGTAATTTGATAATTCAGCTCTATAATTTATGGCAACCGTCATTATATCCCACAGCCTGTAATGCATTTCTTGAATCATTTTAGAAATACTGTAAATGATTATCTAGTGAGAAAAGTGAATAGATGGCTGAAATCTTGAAGGAAGGATGTATAAGCTTTCATAAGCAGAAAATTGAAAATTGATTTCTGTTGTAGAAATGTTATTTGAGGGATAGGCCCTGGATCCAAAGTTTAAGAGCCTAGAAGGAGTTCATCAAAAGATGGTACAAGTATAGGGAGAGAATAGCACAAGGGAGGTGAGGGAGTGGAGAATTCTGAGAAAGAAATAGTGGAAAAAAACTGGAACTCTGTATAGATCAAAGAGAAAGAGAATCGAAAATAGATCATAGCCTTTGTTCTAAAGGGTCCTTTTGTGGGCATGTTAAAGAACTAGTGATTTTAATAAGAGAAAGAGTGGAAGCTACATGCAAAGGAATTAGATGAAGTGAATTCTTAGAATGCAGAGGCAGCCAAAAAGAAGACCTCGGGATTCAGAAGACTCTCGGTGAAAAAAAAAAGACGCAACAAGCATTGTAGCTGCAAATAGGGTGAGAGTTGCAAGAAAAGTATTTATGAATTTAGAGGAGATTTCGGCATTGTAACTATTAGAAAACAGAACAGATGATTTCAATATGTTTCTCACTCTCAAATTTATTTAAAACTATTTTGATTTTCTGCTTCATTATGCTGAATATCCCATTACATTTTACAGCCCAAGTTATTAAAAAAAAAACTAATTCTAACAATGTTAAGCACATGTTGATGCATGCATGCACTAACTTTCTCCTAACTCTTCTTCTGACATCATAATCTGCTTAAAGTGTGAAATAGACTCACTATAATTCCCTGGAATGAATTATACTGGGAGAGGATAAACTGATTTGTTAAAGAAAGACAGACCTGAAGAGGTAAGGAGCAAATGTGTTTTCCATTTAGCAATATCTGGTAAGTTGTAATGGAAGCTTGTTATTGCAGTAGATCTTAAATTTTGGCCTTACAAATATTAATGGGATTAGTGGAATCAGTACTATTTAAGGTCTAGACTCACTAACTGTGTGGTTTAGGAATCACAATATACAATGAACAAATCCTCCACACTTTCTGAGTGCTGTATCATCTAAGGCAAAATACAGCCAGCCAATTCTTGTGCTGTGATATTTTCCCCCAATATGTGTACTTTGCACATGTGTGTATGTGTATAATACAAGCACTTGTAAAAATTGTTTTTACTTCATTCACTATAAATTCTGTACTTCAGGTGAACTACTTGCCAATAACTATTGAGCCACTTGGTTGATGCTTACATCCCCCACCCCCGGTATATAAAGCTCTTTGATGAAATGAAGCAAAGAATTTTACAAAATTAATACATGTCAACTTCTGTTTTGTGTCTGAAGTTCCCAAACAAGGCTTACTAAACTAGAAAATAATCTTTGAAATAAGAATAATTGCAACATAATATCTTATAACACTTCATAACCGAAAAATAATTTACATTTACAATCATTCCATGGTTATATTTTTTCTATCCTTTTGGTCTACAAAATGAAAATGAAAGTTAAATCAATAAAATACCTTATTAAATGTGTGTGGAACATCAGTGAAACAGAACAGCATGATTCACCTTCCCCAATTATATAGCTTTACATATTTATTAAAGACTTATTTCTAAGGGGCAAAGTTAATGCTCTTATTTTATTGACTTTTCCTCACCTGCAAGAGTGTAGATGAGAAATTTAGATGAATAAAGAGAGGGTGGGAAAGACTTCCAAAATGGAAAAATAAAGTCAGTTCTCATATAGGAAGTAAATATTTATCAATGGCTGCAAATCATCTGCACATTTTTGGTAGGCACGTCCTTCAAAATGTTGTCTCAAACTGTGGAAAACAGTGATCATTCAATAACAGTCATTCTGACAGTATGGAAATCAGCCTGAGTGTTCTGGTAAACATTACACTCACATTTCACGTTTGGGTGATGAACTTCTGTTCAACACCTGCGAATTTGCTGAACGCTTTTATCTACACCATGCTGTTTAACGCTCACTCTGTGGCAGGTGGATTATTTTGACCATTTCAAGATGAGAAGCTGACACTAAGACCACACAGAAAGAGCTTAGTACCAGGATCCCAGCGTAGGCTACCTGGCTCTCAGAAGGCAGTCTTGCACTGGGGGATGAAGGAGGCTAGAGAACACTTGGATATGAACCCAGATCTTAATCCAATCACCCGAGGCAGGCTTTGCAGGCTTTGCTACAAGTGTTTTTAAGCTCTCTTAAAGTTTCCTTGCTGTAGGGTTTTTGTGAAGCTTAAATGAGGTACTGTTTATGAAAGCACCTTTTAAGATTCTACGGAAATGTTAGAAGTTGTGATGTGTTTGCCAAAGGAAAACTGTGCTGACGTGCAGAATGGCCTGGTGGGAATGTTTTCAATGGGAAATAAATTGTCTATGAAACAGACCCAATCACGAATGCAAATCCTGCTGGCAAATCCTGGGAAAAACAAGTTCAGATATTGTCTCTTTATCCATGTAATGTTTCTGCGACTAGGAGTGGAGCAGCTGCTGCTATTACAACCACTGTTATAATCTTTATTTTTAGATTATTGATAAGAAAACCAGGGACAAGATAATGTGTGTGTGTGTGTGTGTGTGTGTGTGTGTGTGTGTGTATTTTAAGGTGTTTATGCAACTTTGAATTTGATGTCTGGCCCATAGAAATACTCTAGAAACAATGATAGTATCACTGCTATTATTTTATGCTATTCTGTTAAAAGAGAGAAAACTACTGCATTTATTAGTTAAAGATAATCTCCAGGTCTAAACAGATTCATTTGATATCAAGGTACCCTATAGAGAAGTAGTCAGATTTAATTTGACCCTGGGATTCATTGAATAGGTAACGTGATGAAGAGGCAATAATAGTGTTTTTAAATGTTGCATGCAAATGCTAGAAATTTAGCTGACTCTGAGTTCTAAAACTGGGGTTTTCAGAGTAATAACAACAACAATAGAAAATACTAACTAAACCCCTATATTGTACATCAGACATAGATGTTCTCTGTATATCTCATGAGGATATTGGGAAAAAAAACTTAAGTCGGCATCATAGATTTATTGATGAAGAAATCAACCACAGAGTTAGCAGGTGATTGAGTCTTAACTCCGTGTTAGAGTTCTTACAGCTCCATGCTTTTCACCTTCTAAAAATACTATTGCATTTTAAGATGAATTAATGGGTTCTTTTCTTGCTAAAACACTGAAGTCTAGGGAAAAGAAAGCTTCAAATAAATATGGTCCTGATCTAAGTTATCTTCAAATGTTTAAAGGACCATCATTTAGAAGGGAAATTAGAAACACATTCTTTTTTTTTTTTTTAAGAGATAGTAGGAGAGTGAGAGGAAGAGAAAGAGAGGATCAATTTTATTTAGTTTTTCATGTGGCTTTTTTGTTGCTCCGACATTTTGTTGTATATGTGGTACTGGGTTTCAAACCTGCATTCTCACGCATGCCAGGCAAGTGCTGTAACCGCCTGGCCACAGCTCCAGTCCCAGAAATACATTCTTAAGGGACACTTTTTAGGGTTGTTGGGAAGCAGTTATGCTGATCTCATCTGTGAGCATACACTGCAAGTTTCTTTGGAGCAAACCAAAGAGAATGCAGCTCTGACTCCAGTTGTCTCTCCATCTGAATCCTGTATCTCTTACCAGCTTTTAAGCATCAGTTTTCTTATCTGGTATATGGCAGAGCACATCTAGATACACAGTTTAAATTCTCTTCTAGAATTTGGTTTCCTAAAAGACAAGATAATTCAGTTCACATTAGAGAACAAGAGGACAGCGAGTGTGAGAACAGGCAGATAGTAGAGGTGAGGGAGTGTGGGAAGGAAAATAGGGCTCACCCATTTGAGTGATGAAAAACCACAGAATTATTGCCCATTAATTCTCCTCCTCTTGGTCAGGTGCTAACTTCTTAAACTAAAAGAACCATGCATCACCAGCTTAAGGGACTTTTCCAACCTCAAAACATGTGCAGAGGCAGGAGGCATCATTTGGGGGACTCTGATCTATTGTAACGTACGTTACAGTCTAAACCCCACAGAGTTCACTTAGGTGTAAAGGTGAACTTTGTAACAAGGAAAACCACTGATATGAACTTTCCATGTTGGTCATCTTTCCTTCACTGTGACCAAAATTCCTGATAAGAACAACTTCGAAGAGGGAAAGTTTATTCTGACTCATGGTTCATCAACCAGGCCCAAGACAAAGAACCACAACATGTCAGAAAGGCGTGGCGGAGGGGAGTTTCTCTATTTATATGAACCAGGAGACAGAGAGACAGTGAAAGGCAAGAAGGGCCACAGGGAAGACGCACCCTTCCAGGGCAGGACCCCCTGTAACCCACCTCTTCTAGCCACACTCTAACTGCCTACAATTACCACCCAGTCAGTTCATTCAAACGAGGATGGACCGATTGGATCTTGTAATCAAATCACTTCACCTCTGAATATTCCTGCATTAACAGAGGAGTTTCGGGTAATATCTCCCATTTATTCAAACCATACCTCTTTGCAAAGTGGCATAAACAGTGCAGGTACATGTTTCTTTAAATACTTTTGGAAATATTTTGGTTGCCTTCAAAGTGATGTCATCCTGGGGCTGAAATATATTTCTGGTCTCTTGGAGTACAGTGCTGGAGTCTCACTATGCAGAATTCTGTATACCTGCTTCAGCACTCAGCTGTACACTGAATGTGAGTCAAAAGTGTGTTTTCACTTTGACATCCAAGCTGTTGTAACAACAGATCTGACAAAAGTTCCATAAAATCAGGAACTCAAAAACAATGTTAAAGGGGGGCTGGAGCGGTGGCTCAGCAGTTACAGGGCTTGCCTGGCATGCACAAGTACACATGTTCAAACCCCAGCACCCACGTACACAGCTAAGTGTCAGAGCAACGAAGGCCATGTGAAAAACTCAATGGAAATTGATTCTCTCTCTCTCTCACTGTCCTTCTCTTTTAAAAAAAAATAATAATGTTAAAGGGGCTGCTCAGCGGTTATGGTGCTTGTCCGGCATGTGCGAGTACACAAGTTCAAACCCCAGCACCCGCATACACAATTAAGTGTCAGAGCAACAAAAGCCATGTGAAAAACTCAATAAAAAATTTGCTTTCTGTCTCTCTCCCTCTCTCTCACTGTCCTCTCATTAAAAAAAAGTAATAATAGTATTGAAGAGTTTTTAATGGGATGATATCCTAGAAAGAGCTTCATAGTTTGGAAGAGGGCTCTTTACAATGTTTAAATTTTTAGCAAGAAATACAAGGAAGTCATGGTTTTTAATTTGAGCAAAGGTCAGCAAATTACCTACATTGCACATAATGAAATATATAATTGGAGTTTGTGTTTTATTCTCCCTCTAACTTCCACTGATATCACATGAATATCAAAAGAAGTTCTGACCTACTTGATTTAAGAATTTTGCTGTATTTCCATAATCAAGATCAGATAATCTATCAGACAAACTCTGGAATAATGATTGTACAAGTTACTTATAAACTTAAAGTTAAGATATTAATGATAGTAAATAAAGAAAACAAAGCATGAGCTCAGTGTCACGGAAATGGGTGAATCATATTATTAACAAACATATTCTTCCCTGGCCCTGTAACTGTGAGATGTAAGCTTCTCTATCAGCTTGTCTTGGGTTTAACCAGACACTTGCTCTGAGAAATTGAATTAAACCAAAAGGACCTTGCGGCAGCCAAGAGGAAATGCTGAGACATCTATCTGTCTTCCTGCACTTCTGCTATCTGCCTTGGTAAGAGAACAGTCAGAGAGGTGGTCCTAAAATTTAAAAAAAAAAAATTATGAGCCCTATCCACAAACTGGAGTGTGACTGGGCAAGCCAACCTGCAAAGCCATCAAGAAAATAAACAGATCTATCATCGGGAATTACTGTCAAAAAACAAAAACGAAAAACACCCAAATGTCATCTATGCATTTAGGCTAAAATATTTTAATACTTTTAACACTCGTAATCGTTTTTGTTGATGTTGCTTTACCTTCTGCATGACAAATTACCACTAATTTAATGGCATAAAATAGTCCTAAATATTACCTCAATTTCTATGGGTCAGATAGCTAGGAAGAGGTTAACTGGATCCTGAAGACAAATTTTTAGAATGTTCAGGAGGTCAAGGTATCAGCTACACTGATTCCATTTGGAGGATTTCCTGAGTAAGATCCTCTTCCAGTCTCTCTCAGATTGTTGGCAGAACTCCAGAACTCCGCTTTGTACAACTGAAGAATTCATGGCAACTGGTTGTTTAAAGGAGAGGGGGGGACTCTGCTTGCAACTTGGAGCATGTAACCTCTCAGAAGTCCCAAATCTTTTTTTTTTTTAAGGTTTCATCTGATTAGGTCAGACCCACCCAGGATAGCCTCCATTTTAATTAACTCTAACTCAACAGATGAGAATTTTAATTACATTTACAAAATTCCTTTTACCTTTTCCATATAATATCACATAACCATGGAAATGACTTCCTATCACCTTTGCTATATGATATTGATTAGGGGTAAGTCACAGTTTCCTTAGCACATAATGGAAGAATATTATACACGGGTGTGATTTATGGGTGGTTACCATAGGGTGTGTCTGGCACAGCGTTCAATGAACTTTATCGAACAGCATCAATACCCTGGAGAATGGCCAGTTTTCTCATTGATGAAATAAGCCAGGAATAGGACAAAGGATTGAGCAACTATAAAGTAAGATGAGTAATGAAGTTCCAATCTGAGGCACTGTAGCAAACTGGGAAGGCTGAAACCAGGCATCTATGACTCTGTTTCTTAAAGAAACACTAACAAGAAGCCGTGTCTGATTTAATATGAATAAATATGATCCTTAATCCCCATCAAAGTCAGGCAGACATACCCAGGAAAGAAATTATTATCAGGTTTGAAAAACCCCTCTCTAATTTACAAACAGAATAGAAGGCTGGGTAGGCACTTATTCATCATATGTTCAGAGACCCTGGGAAGGATGGAAGTGTGATAGCATTTCAGCATTGGGTAGGAGGGACATCTAGTGGCAACAGGACACTGGGCGGGTTGCCTTGTAGTTAGCAGGTACCCTCCAGCAAGTTCAGGTATCAAGATCATGAGGACAGGTCTAACGATGCTGTGTTTATTCTCTGGGCAGCCGTCCACCCACCAATTTCAAGTTTTGAGCAAAGATACCTAGAAAGTCAAAAACAGGCTACATCTGGTAGTTTCCTCAAAGGCACCTAAGCATATTTATCTACATTCTTGTATGAAGGTATCATAGAAATTATTGTAAATCCAAAGTCATGTTATATTTTAGATTTTGCATGTCTGTGTATGTCAAAGAGAGAGAGAGAGAGAGAACAAAGATCAACCTGGGAACATTAATATATAGCAAAACACATAGATGAAAGGAAGGAAAGCAGGAAGGCAGGAAAGGAACTAGGATCCTCTGACCTGTCCACACTCCTCTCAACTCCTCAGGACCATGTTCTTTTGCCAGTTCGACGTTACCTTTCCACCCTCTGAGCTGTGTGACTCCCTGCAAAGGTTGATTTTAAAGCAAGAGGGAGAAGCAGCTAATTTTTTTATATGTCTTGAAGTTCTCAGATATATTGAAAAGTAGTAAAAAGAAGCTAAAAGAGAAGAACAATAAGTTGATCACCTTGGTGAAGAGCTGAAAGGGTCGAGAGAGAGGCAGGCAATAGAGATGGAGGAACTCAGGGAGGGGGCCAGTCCTGGGGTGCTGATGAGTGGCTAGCTCACCAGCAGCCTTAGATAAGAGAAATTGGTGAGGGAAAGAACGAGAGAGCTTATTTTATAGCAAGTAAGTGTTATCTGACAAATGCAAATTACAAATTGGAATTATTTTCACTATTATTTTGACTGGTTTTGTCCCAGCATCTTATTGATGCCTACCACATAGTGGCTGTCTAGTTATTCTGAGTGAATGAGTACTTCCAGCCACTGCATCAGAAGCCTAGGTTGTCCCCGTTTAGGTGCAGTCCATACATTTACTTGTAGAATGTGCTGACAGATGACACCACCATGAAACCAGAAGACAATGGTCGGGTGATGCTGGGGGTCTGAGGCAGACATCAGACTTCCACGGTGAGGACTCAAGACACCTTTTTGTCTTTCTTTCTTTCTTTCTCTTTTTTTCCCTCAAGGATTGAACCCAGGGGTACTTAACCCCTGAGCCACATTCCCAGTTCTTTTTATTATTTTTTTATTTTGAGAAAGGACCTCAGTAATTGTTGAGGCTGGACTAACTTGCCATCCTCATTCCTAAGCTTCCTGAGTCAATGGGATTATAGGCGGGTGCCACCATTGTGGACCCAACACACCTTTCTGAACTAATCCAATTTAACAGAGAATGAGTAGGGGTTTTGATCATCTAATCCACTGAAAATTTCAAGTTTGATTACAAAAATAATTACAAAGACACAAGAAAACCCCCAAACAGGTGTTTACAATGCATCTGTTCCAGTAAGACCTGTTTCCTCAATGACCAAAATATCCCCACCATTATTTTCTTTATACATGTTTGAGTTATTTCATCTACTTAAAATTTTTTCAGGGCCTGGGGCTGTCCCTCAATGGGAGAATGCTTGGTGAGTGTGCACGAGGCCCTGGGTTTGACCCCAGCACTGCAAAAGTAAAAAAATAAAATATTCTTTCTTCTCTGCCTTTACCTTTATCCATTTTCAAGGCTCATCAAATTTTTCTCATGTGTGAAATGAGGATTTTTGACACAGAAAATTCTAATGCCCTCCCTATCTGTCTTGTAAAACTTCCCCGGGAACTCTCAATGCCAAACACGTAGCTGTGACTGAAAGGAAGTATTATTGCAACAGCAGGATGCATCCACCTGTGGGCTAGGACCCTGAGCATGCCGTCTCCGCTTAACCTCTCTTCTAGAAGCCTGGGTGCTCCTCTCCTGGCAGCCGTCCCTCTCAAGCTTCGGTTCCTGTTGGTGAGCTTGTGTTCCAACTTGTCAATTCGAATTTATTTTCTGGGAAAATACTAGTTGTTTGAGCAAAACATACTGTCCTATTTATCTTCCTGGCCATTTTTTCATATTTCTGTTTTTAAGAGAGAAAGACAGTGAGAGACAGAAAGAGAAAGAGAGAGAGAGGAGAGAGAGAGAGAGAATCAATTTTTATTGAGTTTTTCACATGGCTTTCATTGCTCTGACAGTTAGTTGTGTATGTGGGTGCTGGAGTTTGAACCTGTGTACTACACACATACTGGGCCAGCGCCGTAACTGCCGAGCCATCGCTCCAGCCCCTCTTCCTGGCCTTTTTAAAGAAACATTTAAATAGAAAAAAATGCTTTTATAAATCCCATCTGGCAGGAAATCAATTTTGCATCAATTTACCAGTAGTTTGTGTTATTGAATGTATTTAAAGCAATAAAATTGAATTTCTTTTAAACTCTTCCATGATCTGAAGGTTTGAAAATTCAAGTGGAATGGAGTCTCTCTCAGTTACTCCCCATCAGTAACACTGAGCGAGTGGTGTGCTGACACAATGCACAGATGCTTTACCATATGATGATAAATTCTGTAGTCTTCTTACTGTTCCCCTGTATGGGATTTCATTACGTGAAACACTGCTTTTCTCCTGTCTGACCTGAAAGGAAAGACCTAACTGCAATTTGTTTTATTCAAAATCATAACAGCCCCTTGATGTAAGTACTATCATGAATATTCTTTTCTCTAAACTTTTCATTCTCTGAGTTAGTGATTTTTATATTTACAAGTTTATTGGTGGAGTTTGAGACAATTATATTAGAACTTGGATGAATGTGTGTGGCTCAAGTATTTGATATATAAATGTTTTTTTAAATTTATTTCCTGACTACTGTTAAAATCAAAGCAAAAACAAAAACCAAACAAAGGGGACAGAATGCAATAATAAACAAAACCAGCAAAAATAGAACTATTAAAAAGAGTAGAGGATAAAGAATTTTAAAATGTCCTAGCATACCCAGCTAGAATATCGCTTGATATAGTTATTTAAAAACAGGGAGCCGACACTCTAGCAGGTGGTGGTGTTTAAAGAGATAAGAAATAGAAGGAGGCAGTAAGAACAGCAGGGCGGAAGAAAAGCAAAGCACTGGGACAAAGTGAAGCCATTAGAAAAAGAAAAGAGAGCAATTCAATAGCAAAAGTGTAAATGAACATGTAAGAAAGAAAATCAAAACATGAGAAGAAATCAAAGTGTCTGGACTTAAGCAAAGTTGAGTAGAAGCAGAAACAAAAGGTGAGAGAGAGGGGGAAGAGTTCTTAGAGCATTATCCCCAGTGAAGCCCAAGGGCTGCAGGTCACTCATTCTCAACTCTGAATCACGTTACATCATGAGATTATGTGGTTTAGAGGCAAGGATCCACAGGGGCGATATGAAGGGGTACCATGAGATAAGGAGTATGGGATTCTTGTCTTCAATCGAAGATAAGATGCACATATTTACATATAAGATTCAAGGAGAAGAAATATGATGGATTTCAGATAAAAAAATAAGAATAAATTCTAGAAAAAACCATACCCTTTGTGTGTATAGCAGAGAGAACAAAGGAAAGTAAAAAAGATAATTAATCCTACACTATAAATCCAACAAATCACAGCTTAGCATTTCTCTTCCACTTTATAAGGTAAAGCAAGGAAATATTAGGTACATCTTTTATAATGGGTGGTGTTAATGCTTGAGGAGAGAAAAATGTTCTCATTGTAGCAAGTTTCAAAGAAAAGTTCCTGTAACAAAGTCATTAACGTGATGTTATAATTAGCCATTTTCGTGTGGCTATGAATACTTTGCATATATGCAAGGAGACGGAGATTGAAAGCAAAGCTTTATTCACTCCAAGTCTTTGCTGTGAGAGCAAAACCTGGCTTCTGTCCATTTATGAGAGGGATTGAATACCCTATAAAAACTCAGAAAACAGGTTTGAGACACACACATTTCACCCAAAGACCTTGGAGCAACTTTAAGAACAGAGGCTCTCAACTGAAAATTTCATGATAGATAGCACCTAGGTTATTTCCATACAAATATTCCCTGAATGAAGAATTCCTTCCAAATTGTGTTTGCCATAAATGCAGGCACTCGGACCTTTTACAACTTCATGCATGTAAGGAGGCAACAGCCTTTTGGTGCCTGTACCTGAAGACCCTTCTAATTCAGGAAGACACATGTTTAAGCATATGTGACACTGATTTCTGGAAGAACTTTAAAGATGACAGCTCCAGAAAAGGGGCTTGTTTTGTCTGGCTGTTATGACTTTGTGTCTCCCTTATCTATGATGCATTTGACATAAGCCTTTTCTTCCCTGGAATCATTGTTTTCACCAGGTTTTTATCTTCTACAAAGTGTCAAAGGGCACCTACATCGCCAACATGCATCAGGAGATTTGGTCTTCCTAACAATCATGTAGAACAAGCATGTTATCCTCCCTTATGGATGAGAATCTAAGTTCACATACACATGACTGTTCACCCACAGCTTCTCATCGAATGTAACACAGAGTTGGGATTCAAGTTCTCTCCTTTGTTTAGAGTTATTTTCAAAGAACCTTTCTGACTCTCCTAGACACACATTTATATTCAAGAGAAACCAAAACATAACATTTGGCTTGCACTGAATCATTTATCTTTATCTTTTGGCACTGTGATTATGTAGCATTTATAAACTCCCTGTCCAGTCAGGCAAATACTTGAACTTCTGTGCTTTGATTTAGTGCCCTGAATCCCACTACTGAAGTTACTAGACTTGCAAATGGTCATAATCTGAGACTAGATTTTAAAGCTTATGCTTCTAAATCACTTGAATAAGAAGAAAGTTGATGTTAGAAAACAAAAATGACAGGTACGAAGGACTGAGTCTCATCACACATCAATCAGAAATGAATTGGCTTGATTTTAATATGGGTTGTGAACAAAACGTATGTATAGAAAGAGAATAACTGACTTAAATAGGTTTCTTTTAGGAAAACATCAAATAAATGGCTGTTCTATAAAAGTCAAAAGTTTTTGTCATGAAGTAACTTTCTCTTTTGGCAAAATAATATTTAGAAATGAAATAAAGTATAATTTCTTTTTAAATGTGTAACTATCAAGTGAACATAGGCTTCAAATATCCCAAATTTTCTACAGGGAAAATATAATTTAAAGTACAAAAATAACATTTTGATCAGAGGAAATTCTTTATTGTTTTTGTTTTTCAGGTATGTTTGACAAGAATTTATTTTATGGCTCAGACCTTTTCCTTGGTTGAACATGGATGCAAAGCCTGTGAGTGAATGGTATGTATTACATGTAATCTCCACCTAGGAGGTAAGCTGTTACCTGTAACCTCTAATAAAAATCTTAATCTACATGCAAAATGTAAAGTAATATGAATCAAGAAAATCAAAAGTTCAATGAGAAATAAACATTTATCAGGCTGAAACACTGAGTGAACTCTAAACAGTATGTAGTCTCTTTAGCATGGCAGTACCACGTTCTACCCACCACCTTTGCTTGAATTAGCCTTGAATTATGTGAAATTTGAATACTAGATAGTCAGGAAAATATCTTCCCCTTAGAATATGGCTGCTCCATACGTGTGTGCCTGTGAGAAAGAGCTTTCCTCAAATAGTTCAAAAGTCCCCAGTGGCATTTCATTATTTGGTAGTAAAGATTTTTGGTTAAAATTTGCTCCATCTTTAAGCATTCTTTATTAGCTACATCTTTGCCATGAAAGCAAAATAAAACAAACAATAGGGAGAAGGGGAGGGAAAATTACATGATGCAACACAGCTTGTGGCTCGGTGCACAGTTATTTGGACATGTTTCAGAGCCAGGCTTTCCTGAGCATTTCAAATGGGATTTTGGTATTGGATCTGGCTGTGAGTTAAAATTTATTCTTAGCATCCAGTTGCTGCAGTTTCACACAATGGGGATCTGGCAATCAGGTACTCTTAATAGGCTTATTATTGGGCATTTTAATCAGATTTTGAATGTTAATGCAACCTCAATTTGACTTGACAGTGTATCTGAGAAAAAATATACTTATTTGTATTCCCTGGTTACTCTGATTATGACTGTATTTCTTGTAATGGATGTTGTGTGGCCATATCTTTGATTTGCATTTAACAGGTATTTATGGAACCTCATTGAAAATTGATCAAGGTTGGCTTCACAGATATCATTACAGATGTAGAAATCCACATTATGTCCCTTATTCCTCATACAAAACACTGTCCAGCTGTCAGATTATTCCATATTTTCTTCCATTTTCCAGGAAGAACTCATAGACTTTTTAATAAATTCTCTGAGGACAACCACCAACCTGCCAATACCTGGGGCTGCTGTGGTCTACCTGGCCCATCCTTCGTGCTATTGATGTTCCAAGCTGCATCAATATGTCTGTCTTAACAGCTATCATATGATGTGTCACTCTCCTTCTGTATGTCTGCCCTTAATGTTCTCTGTGGTTTCTTGTCATTCATAGCTGAGATATGGGAAAAGATAACCAGAGCAGGTTTTAAATCATCCAGGTGATTCTATCTGAAGCCTCAGTTTCCTCTTCTGAAACATAGGGGTTTTGTGAGAATTAAGAAAGTTTTTCCATGCCACTACTTTATGCAACAAGCAATGAGTAAAATTTCTTGGGATAACAACAGAAATATTTTTTACTAAATAGATCAAATTCACACTACATGAAGAATATTAAATTAAGTAGCACATTCTCAGTGATGATTAAAATATACCAGTAACCTTCCTAATATCTCACTCTGTATTATTTTAATATTGGCATTAATAATATAAGGAAAAAAACAAAAATGTTTATATTTGCAGTAAAGGTTGTTGAAGTAGAGGAATTCTGGCAAATGCTCTTGATTATGAAACTACAAGTAGTGGAACCAGGTTCTTCGCTCAAGACAAGATGACTCCTGAATTAAGGGCTATGCTGATCACAGTTTAAGGGGCCAAATAAAAATATTAGTACTAATCTAGGTGGCATGCTCTCTCAGTCTGAAAAACATGGGATTCATTTCAGTTGATTTTGTGTAAAGGTTCTTAGAAGCTTTCATTCTTCCTATTTTCACAATTTACTTCTTTCCAAAGCATTTATTCTCTCCTTTCTTCACAGTAAAGCATCACTATTGCACGGCAGTTCATACCTGTGATTCCAGTGACAGGGAGGCTAAGGAGGTTGGAGGCCAGCCTTAGCAGGCAACTTGGGAAGACCCTGTCTCAAAAACTACAACGGGTGGGGATGGGTTGTTTGGCAGTTTAGTGTCCCTGCATTCAACCACCAGTACATAAACAAAGGAAGAAGAAAGAGAAAAAGAAAGAAACAAACAAAGGAAGGAAGGAAGGAAGGAAGACTATCATTAGTCCCCAGAGAACCTGGATGCCTAGGAAGTGAAAGGGTCCAGAACAGAAAAAGGAATCCTCTAGCAAAGGTATTATCTGGCTCAAAAAAATTGGACAGAAAAAGACTCCAAGTCAAATTCTTTAAGAAAATGGGATGTAAGTCAGGTCTCAGGTCTGTCCTGGCCCTGAATAAGGGTTGCTGAGGTATCATAAGTTCACTGTACTCAGTCAAGGGCAAGGGCACCTCTGGTAGGGATGTGAACCCCTCAGTCTTCCAGATTCTCTACATATTCAGTCAAGATGGACTTCAGGTTTCCTGAAGAAGAGCAGCACCCAGAAGCCAGAGGAGCGTCACATAGAAATGATAAAAGAGTTTGAGAGGGATCTTGGCAGAGGACCAACAGTGCCTGCAATATTTTTCTACTATCTGTTTTAAGAAAAAAATTATGAATATTTACTAAGTATTATAAAATATTTACTAATATTCTAAATATTTATTTAAGAAAAATTTTAATATATACATTTGGAATTAGGATATAAATTTATATTTCTTCATCATCAAAGAGATAAATGGAAAAAAATACAAATAAGGTAGATACAATTAACTGTCAAAAAGAATATAAAATTAGTAAATTATACATAGGAAGAGATTACGTTGAAAATTATCAAAGTAACTTAAATCAAAAGAGGTACATACCATTTTTCACATAGTGAGTCTGTTGAAAAGAAAGAGAGAGAAAAGAGGGGAAAGGGCATAGGGAGGAGAGAGGGAGGAAGGGAGAAATGAGGGAGGGAAGGAAAACGCAGGGAGGCACGCAGGCAGGCAGGCGGACCCAGGGTTTATAATATGTGGAGAATAGAATATTATTTTCTATTCTTCAGAGTCTAGTGTTAAGAAATACGACTGTAAGAGTTTTCCATAAGCCTTGTGCACTGGTAGTACATTCCTATAATCTCAGCAAGATGCTGAGGAAGGAGATCACAAGCTCAAGGTCAGCCTCAGCAACTTAGCCAGACCTTGTTTCAAAATGGAACATAAGAAACATAAAAAGGCTGGAGTTCTAATTCATTGATAGAGTCTCCCTGGGTTCAATTTCCAGTACTGGCAAAGAAGTTATACTCTACATGAATTAAGACTTACCCAATTTTTAGTAGACATTTTAGTCTGTGATATATGATTGAGTAACTTAACCTCCTTTCATCCAATTACTTTATAAAAATAGTGAGAGCTGGGCATGGTGGCATACACCTAATATCTCTGCAACTTCGGGCGCTGAGGCAGGAGGATCGCAGTTTCAAGACCAGTCTCAGCAAGGCCCTCAGAACCTAGTGAGATTCTGTTTCAAATTAAAAAACAAAAAGGATTGGGAATGTAGCTCAGTGTAAAGTGTCCCTGTGTTCAATTTCCAGTACCAAAAAGTGGCGGGGGAGGAATGTTTAGAAAAAGGACCAGAAGAGGAAGCAATACAAGAGGAAAATTCAGTGTATGCCAACTCTAGTGTATTTATTTTCATTTTTTAAAAAGAGAGGGACAGTGAGAAATAGACACAAATAGAGAATCAATTTCATTTAGTTTTCATTTGGCTTTCATTGCTTCAACCCTTCATTGTGTACGTGGTGCTAGGGTTCAAACCCAGGTCCTCACACATGCCAGGCAAGTGCCATAACCGCAGAGCCATCGCTCCAACCCTCCAGTTTTGTTTTGTTTTTTTTAAGAGAGAGAGAGGGACCATGAGAGAGAGAGAGAAAGAGTAAATCATTTTTTTTAATTTATCTTTTTCATGCGGCTTTTGTTGCTCCTACACTTCATTGTGGATGTAATGCTGGGGTTTGAACCCGCATCCTCAGTCAAGCCAGGCAAGCACAGTAACTGCTGAGCCACAGCTCCAGTCCCTGCAGTGTATTTTTTGATTAGCAAATATTCTTAGCCCATTCCTATGCCAGAATGCAGTAACTGAGCTCCACAGGTCTGCTCACAAAGCAAGCTGTTTCTATAGCCCTCAATCTTGGTCTGCTTAGCATAAACACCATCTAACTTCTTAAGGTCTTGCCTTTTTAACTCTTCATTCACACTGTTTTCAGTTCTAGGCTCATAAATAAGGGGTAACTATGTGCTGACAAGATAAATATGTTAAGGGGAAGGTGGCAAAGAATCTATTTTAAACCAAATGTAGCCACATGCAACTCTTAAAGAAACCAGAATGGGGCTGGAGCGGTGGCTCAGCGGTTACAGGGCTTGCCTGGCATGCGCAAGTACACCAGTTCAAACCCCAGCACTCACGTACACAACTAAGTGTCAGAGCAATGAAAGCCTGGTGGAAAACTTGATAAAAATTGATTCTCTCTCTCTCTAAAAAAAAAAAAAAAAACAAAACAAAAAACCAGAATGGTTTTCTCCTGGAAAAGTACATTTTTAGAGTGTATGAAAACATGTTGATGGGCCACTTGGATGTGGCTGAGAAAAGAATACTTTTTTACTTGCACTAAATAATAAAGAATAAAGAAAGAAGAATGGATTTTATGAGTAAATCAGTAAAAAGAAAAGAGAACTCCCCATTTAGACTGGGTGGAATGAATCAGCAAATAGAAATTATAGAGAAGGGGTAAATGAGAAACACCCTGTAGAGTCTTACAAACTTTAAAGAGTTGACACATTTAATATAGTTTTCTTTAGGTATCCTGTGGGGTTGATTTCAGGACACCCTGCAGATACTGAAATCTGCAGATATTTAATTCTCGAATATAAGGGTATGGTATTTGCATTGAAACTCTGTACATCCTCCCTTTAAATCATTGCTACATTAAGATACTAAATACAATGTAAAAGCTACGTAAATACTTGCTATATTGTACAGCTTACAAAATGACAAGAACTCCATGTTCACTACAGGCCCATTTTCCCCAAATAGTTTCAGTCCATGGTTGGTTGAACCAAGGCTGTGGCGCTCATGCACAGAGAGCTGAATATACTTTATGTTTAAGGAATCTGCTTTCAAGTGCTGCCCCTTCCCTTTACCTTAGTGACTTATGCTTGCAACCTTGAGCCCATCACGTTTGGGAGGTAAAAGAGTGGGTAAAGCCTTGGAGGCTCAGAGTGGGGATGAGAGCATCATCTGTGGATGTCCAGTCCACTGCTGCTCCTCAATGAACATGGCACAACCTTTCCTTCCCTGCACATTTATCATAGGGAGTGAATCTTAGATGTGGAGGAGGAGGAAAAAGTTGTGCTATAGGAAAGGAACATAATTTAGCTCTGGTTTGAATGCGTGTTGCTGGAAAGGAAAGCTGGTATTTGGTGACCCATGTTCACCAGATTTGTGTAACTCCCTTCTGGTCATCTCATCACTGTTTCTCAAATGAAAAGAGTGTAAGAATAAGAAAGCGAGGTCTAATAAATCAATTGTGAAAATGCAGTTCTGATTTAGTGGATTAAGTGCAGGACTTCACATATTCTCTTTTAGATAAAACACAAGTAAGTTTTCGGGTATAAATGATATACCTCTCTTCACAGGTATTTGAGAAATACTAAGAATTTTCCCTGTTACTTTAAACAATCCAAATCTAAGTAAAAATATTTGGCCTTATAATTTTCCTCTCTGTTTTGGAGATGCCATCATGATTCAGATGTTTCTTTGTATATCCATAAGATTGCACAACCATTGATATGATGCAAAGCCCTGATTTTTCATTACCTCAAATTGTAACATTACTCACATTAGCAGTCAGTCCTCCTTCCTCCTTCCCTTCAGTCCCTGGGAACCCCTAATGTGGCGGGCGGCACACCCGGAGGCCACGCCACGCAGGCAGCTTTAAGGTGGTGGGTGGCGGCTGGCCAAGCCTGGTCAGCTGATCTTGTGCTGTTCCTGGTTCGTATGCTTGCAATATCTGACCACCTAGGGACAACCAATCGGAGCCGGCAGAGTTTCCTTCCTCATAGCAACAACCTGCTGATTGGACTACTTTCGCTATATAAGCAGTGTAACTTCCTGATTAAAGAGAGAGCTCCGAAAGCAACAAGAGTGTACGTGTCGTTATTGGCGTGGCTGGCGAGCGTGTCAAGTGGTGGCCCATACAGGGAACGCGAAAACCAATTGTAAGTATTAGCGGTAAGTTGAAATGCAACCAGCAGACCCTGTTTTAACCGGAGTAGGGACCTCAAGGATAACGGAAGAGTCTCCGCTGAGGGACTAAGCAAGTGGCTGCAAGACAGCGTCGGACGTCCTTTAGTAGACGAATTTGTGTCAAGTTGTAACTCTGTGTGTTTGTGGTATTGTTGTGTGTTTGGTTTCTGTGTATTCTTGTGATAGCTATCTTGGAAGGGCTTAAGATTAACAATGGGATCAGAAATATCACGGATCAGAATGGAACGGCCTCTTAAGGAGCTGTTGAAAAAGAATGGAATGCCTCTAAAAACGGCCACCACCCGAGCGGTCCTCAAAACCGTGGAGAAATGCTGTCCCTGGTTCTTGGAAGAGGGGCTCCTGAATATCCCTCAATGGGAGCATTTAGGAGAGGAGTTACGTAAGAACAATGAAAAGAATCCCGTCCCCTAGGATTTCCAATCTGTTGTTGCTTGGGGAAGAAATTGGTTTGGCTTCCTGGCTTTTGGTGGTTTCCTGTGTCTCATATCCGGTATCGGTGTGTGGTGGATGTGCAAGCTACGTGGTAACCAGCGTAAACAGATGGCAATTCTACACCAACGTTTGCTAGCCATCGATGCTGGCCACTCCCCTGAAGCATGGCTGAGTATGCTGGACCGGTAGTCAAAGACGGGGAAGACCAGGAAGAGCTCATATCACCTAAGACAGGGATTGAAGAAGTTGTTCTTCAACACCCGATGACGGGTAAGAATGTGGCTCTGTCCTGGCAACCTAACACAGGCATGGTCTCGTCTTAAACAAAAAGGGGGAGATGTGGCGGGCGGCACCCGGAGGCCACACCACGCAGGCAGCTTTAAGATGGCAGCTGGTGGCTGGCCAAGCCTGGTCAGCTGATCTTGTGCTGTTCCTGGTTCGTATGCTTGCAATATCTGAGCACCGGGACAACCAATAGGAGCCGGCAGAGTTTTCTTCCTCATAGCAACAACCTGCTGATTGGACTACTTTCGCTTTATAAGCAGTGTAACTTCCTGATGAAAGAGAGAGCTCTGCAAGCAACAAGAGTGTACGTGTCGTTATTGGCGCCTTGCTGGTCTAGCGTGTCACCCTAACATGTATTCTATTACTATAAATTTCCCTGTTCTAGACATTACATTTAAATGCAATAAAAATATGGTTTTGCAAACCAGACTTCTTTGATTTCTTAATTTTAACTTTTTAATTGGCACATAAAAATTGTACTTAATTTTGGGGTTCCATGTGATTACAATGCACCTAGTGTAATATTCAAGCCCAGACAAACATTTCTCCTCAAACATTTATCATTTCTTTGTGGTAAAAACATTCAAAATCATTTTCTGTAGCTTTGCTCAAGTATAAAGAGTATATTATCATTATCTATAGTCAGCACATCGTGCAATGTATCAGCTGAACTTATTTCTCCCGATTTAACTTAGTAGTCATTTATCAAATTATTCCCATCCCGCCCTCCCCACTACTTTTCCCAGACTCTGGTAACCACCAATCTACTTCCAAATTCTGTGAATTCAGCTTATTTATTTATTTATTTTACTTTATTTTTACTCATGCTAATTGTACAAAATGAGTTTGACTGTGACATTTTCATACACACATGCATTGTGCTTTGATTACATCCACCCTCTCTGTACCATCCTCTCTTGTCCTGGGTTTTATTCTCTCTCCCTTTTCATCTTCCCCTCACCTGAGGAACTGTCTTCTACTTTGTTTTACTATATATGAGAGAAAACATATAGTACTAATCTTTCTGTATCTGGCTTATTTGACTTAATATAATGGCCTCTATTTCCATATATTTTGCTACAAATGACCTTAATTCATTCTTCTTTATGGCTGAATAGTACTCCATTGTGTATAAATACCACATTTCCTTTTTCCATTCATCTGTGACAGGCACCTAGGCTGGTTAAATTACCTAGCTATTGTGAGTAGTGTTACAGTGAGCATGGGTAAGCAGACCTCTCTTTTGTAGTATGGCTTCATTTCCTTTGAATTTACACCAGGAACGTTATAGACGAATTGAGGAACTTTGACACTGTTTTCTGTTTTCCATACTAACTGTACGAATTTACTATCTGCATAGTAGTCAGTGATAAAATTTCCTTTCTATGACTGAATAATATTCCATCGTATGGATATTCCATGTTTTGTGCATTCATCAGTTCATGAATATTTGGATTATTTGTACTTTGGAGGCATAATTACTGACATTGCCTTGAACGTCCACGTAGAAGTTTCTGTATGGACATGTATTTCTATTTCTCTTGGTTGTACAGTAGAACTGCTGTAATTAGAAATGCTAGGTCTTAAGATAGTTCCATGTTTAACATTTTGTGGAATTACCAGACCAATTTCTAAAGCAGTTACACAATTTGACCTTCCTGCCAAATGGGTATGAGGGATTCAATTTCTCCAAAGCTTTGCCAACATTTGTTATTGTTCTTTTTTTTTAAAGTAATAACCATTTCAGTGGGTAGAATGGCATTTTGTCATAGCTATGATTTTAAATTCCTTAAGGACAGTTCACTGTCTCCTATATTCTTACTATTCGTTTGTATTCTTATTTTATTTTTTAGAGAAATGTCTGCTCAAATCCACTGCCTTTTTTTTTTTTTTTAAGAAAGAGGGGACAGTGAGAGAGAGAGACAGAAGCAATTTTTATTTAGTTTTTCAAGTAACCTACATTACTCAGACACTTTGTTGTGTACGTGGATGCTGGGGTTTGAACTTGTGTACTTGCGCATGCCAGGCAAGCACCGTAACCACCGAGCCACCACTCCAGTCCTCCACTGCCTATTTGTAAGAGCTCTTACCTATTTGTAAGAGCGTTTTTTTTTTATTGTTGTGTTACAGATATTCCTTAAGTTCTGTATATATTCTCAGTACTATAACTTATGTATGATTTTTCAAACATTTTTAAAGTCATTCTTTGGGGTTTTTTTTATAAATTTTTTGATAGTGTCTTTAAAAAAATTAATTGGGTTGAAGCATAACTTACCTGCTTTTCTTACAAAGAGCTTCATATCATTATTTTGCTTATGGTTATCGAGTTTTGTGAGTACCAAGTGTTGAAAAACCATTCTTATGTCACTGAATAATCTTGGCCTTCTTGAGGAAATTCAGTTGCCAGCAATGTGGGGTATGTTTCTGGAATCCCAGTTGTGTTCTGTTGATTTATGTGTCTGTCCATGTGATACTACAGACAGTCATGATGAATGTAGCTTTGCAGTAAATTTTGAAACCAATAAGTGTGAGTATTCCAATTTTGTTTTTTGTCAGGATTGTGTTGGATCTCTTATATCACTACAAATTCCAAGTGAATTTTAGGATTATTTTGTCATTTTTCTGAAAAGAAAATTCAAATATAAGGGTGTGATATTTGCATTTAAACTACATTTACATAGGATGACTTTTTATATTTCTTCAGTGATTCTATAGTTTTAAATATACTAGCATATTTCTTATGTTAATTTCTTCTAAATATTTTGGTACTTTTGTTAAATGGAATTGTTTCCCTAACATTTCATATATTCATTGTGTACTAATATCCTGCAACTTCACTAAAGTTATTTATGTGTATTTTGTCTGTGGACTCCTTAACATCTTCGGTATAGAAGACTAGGTCATTCACAAATAACAAGGGTTTTACTTTCTCTCTACCAATACGGATGTCTCATTTCATTTCTCGCCTCATTGCTTTGACTAAAATATCCACTACTATGTTAAAGAGAACTGATTGAAGAAGGCATTCCTGTCTCATTCCTTGTTTTCAGAGAAAATTTCTTTTTTTTTTTTAAAGAAAGAGGGACAGTGAGAGAGAGAGAGAGAGAGAGAGAGAAACAACTTTATTTAGTTTTTCATGTGGCCTTTGTTGCTACAACGCTCAGGACCCGGGATTCGAACTCGGGTCCTCGCACATGCTAGGCACCGAAACCGCTGAGCCACCGCTCCAGCCCTCTTTTTTTTGTTTTTTTAAGAGAGAGGGACAGTGAGAGAGACAGAGAAAGAGAGAAACAACTTTATTTAGTTTTTCACATGGCCTTTGTTGCTCCAACAGTTAGTTGTGTACATGGTGCTGGGGTTTGAACCCGGGTCCTTGCGCTTGCCAGGCAAGCACCGAAAGCACTGAGCTACCGCTCCAGCCCCTCAGAGAAAATTCTTAAATCATTTTCTCTGAAGTTTAATGTTAGCTATGGGTTTTTGATAATTTCCATTTATCAAGGTATGAAATTTCTCATTCATTCCTAGTTTGACGATTGTTTTCTTTTTATCATGAAAGGAGTTTATTAATTTTTTTTTTAGGCATCAAAGTGACCATGTAGTTTTTGGCTTTTATTCTGTTAAAATGATGCATTAAACAGCAATGAATTGAACATAGCAGGTAAAACTAATCTATTACTGAGACAAATTCACTGCAACATGATGTACAATCATTTTAATTTTTTTGGCTTTGATTCAATAATATTGTATTGTGGATTTTTCGTTTAGATTTAGGTGATCTGGTAGGTATTCTCTCCTTCGCTCTCTTGATTTATTTTTGAAGGAATTGAGGAAAGTTGTATTAAATCTTCTGCAATATTTTGATAGAATGCACCAGAATAGCCAATATAGTCCTGGTCTTTCCTTGGTGAAAAACATTTTGATGCTAATTTATTTTCTCTTTTTATAGATCTGTACAAGTTTTCTACTTCTTCTTGAGTCAGTTTTAATAGTTTATGCATTTCTAGAAACCTGTTCTTTTATTATCTAATTTGTCAGCATAAAATTTTTCATAACATTTCCTTGTGTAGTTAGTCTTCCATCCATCCATCCATCCATCCATCCATCCATCCATCCATCTACCTGACAGTAATGTCCTTTTTCTAATCACTAGTTAAATTCTCTCCATTATTTTCATCTTCATCAGAATAGGTGTTTGTCTTTGGTTGATCTTTTCAAAGAAGGACATTTTGGCTTCATTGATTTTCTATTGTTTTTCTATTTCCTTTCCTTTTATTTACACTCTCATTTTTTTCATATCTTCTTTCTGCTTTCCTTGAGTTTAACCTGCTCTTCTCTTTTCAGCGTCTTCAAAGGTGAAAGGTTAGATCAATTTAGATCTTTTTCTATGTCGGTGTTTGCTTATGTAAAGTTCCCTAAATGCTGTTTCAGCTGCATCATATAAGGTTTGACATGATATATTTCCATTCTTGCTAATTTTAAGATACTTTCTAATTTCTGAGTGTTTTAATATTTAATCATTCATTTAGGAACATGTTGTTAAATATTTTATTTAACAGCTAATTTTTCAAATTTCTTTTATTTACTTTTATTATTTACTTTTAATATAATTCCATTTGGTTGGAGAAAATTTAGTATACGATTTAATCCTTTTAATTTTATGGAAACTTATTTTATGGCCACATACATGGTATTATTCTTTGGAACATTCAATATGCATTTGGGAAGAGTGTGTATTCTTTTGGCACCGGGCTATTTTCTCTATGTCTTCTGTATTTTCCCCCTTTCCCTTTACTGTTTTCTTTAGTCTTAGTAGATGTTTTACAGTGTACCATTTTATTTTGTTGTTTATTTTACTATATTTTTGTTATATTCTTAATGGTTGCCCAGGGATACAATTGAAATCATATGTTCTAGCAGCTTAGTTCTTATTAACACCAATATAATTAAAGGAGCATGAGAACATTTCCTCCAATACATATCTATTCCCTCCCTGTTCCTTTCTGCTGTTATTGTCATATAAAGGACTTCTTTATATTCTCTGTGCCCATCAATAAAGATGGCTGTTTTATGTAGTTTTTGAATTACATTTATATTTTGTCTTATTACTACAGCTGCCTTTACTAGTGCTTTCAATTCATACATATTTAAGTCATTGTTTAGGGTTCTTTTATTTCAAGCTAAAGGACTCTCTTGAGCATTTCCTGGATGAGACAGATTACAGCAACACAATCTCTAGTATTTTTAAACATGGAAATATGGTAATTTCTCTATATTTTTCTTTTAATAGTTTTACCGACATCTAATTAGTAAAGCATAAATTCACTCATCTAACATGGACAACTCAGTAGTTTTTGCAAACATCCTCCAAAGCAATTTTAGAATACTTTGTTGCCCCAAAAAGGAAGCCCTCAGCCCTTGACTAATCACACTAATCACATCCATTCCCTCATTATGTGTCTTCTGACCCGGGATTTTTTTTTTTTAAAAGAGAGATGAAATTGAGAGAAAGTAAAAGAGAGAATCATTTTTATTTAGTTTTTTCATGTGGTTTTTGTTGCTCCAACACTCCGTTGTGTTCATGTTGCTGGGATTTGAACCCATGTCCTCACACATGCCAGGCAAGTATGTTAATCTCTGAGCCACTGCTCCAGTCCTAACAGATGGTATTTTTAATATCAAATTTCCTTAATTTTCTTATAGGCAAATATCTGTATCTTTCCTTTTTCCTGTGTACAATTAAATTAACTATAGTAACACAACTGTATGTGAGATCCCAGAACTTAAACCGATGTCTCCTATTCTCTCTACCCCAGTTCATGGTAACACAATTCTAATTTCTGCTTCTGTAAGTTCAACTACTTTGGGCTGATTCCATATCTTAGCTGTGTGAATAGTGCCTTAATAAACATACACGTGCATTATGCCTTTGGCATTTATTTCCTTTGGATATGCATCCCAGAAGTGGGACATTTGGATCATATGGGAGATGTGTTTTTATTTTATGGGGGGAACTCCAACACACTTTCCTAATGTCTACACAAAATTACATCCCCACCAACAGTATGAGAATTCCATTTTTTCCACATCCTCACCAGCATTTGTTTCTTTATAGCCATTAGTTTTACTGAGGCTTATTTACACATAATACATTGCTTCTTTCTTGATACTTTTAAGATTCTATTTTTTCCTTTTGGTGGTTTGATTATACAGCATCTAATGATTATCTTGTTTGTAGGTTGTTGGGCATCTTGGGTTTATAAATTATGTTTTTCATCAAATGGAGAATTAGGGCCATTATTTCTTTAACTATCTTGTTGCTTATTTTTCTTTTTCTTTCGGTAATCCCATAATACTGACACTGGTATGTTTGACATTGTGTCCCAGATCTCTGAAGCACTTATTTTTCCCCCTTCTTCCTTAGACTGGACAGTTTTAGTTGACACGTCTTCAAGTTTGCGAATATTTTTCCAACCCATTCAAATATTCTGCTAAGTTTCTATATTGGATTTTTCATTTCAGTTTTTTTTATTTTTCAGTTCAGATGTTCTGATTTGGTTCTTTTTATCATTCAATTCATATCTCTTTCTTGATATTCTCTACGTGGTGACATGCATTCTCATACTAACCTTTAGTTCTATTGATGCGGTTTCCTCTTTGCCTTGAACACATCTAAAATGACGGATTTAAAGTCTTTGTCTACTAACCCCAGCTTTTAGGCTCCCTAGGGGACAGTTTCTCTGGATTGTTTTCTCGTATGTGGGTCATGCTTTCTTTGTATGACTTACCATTTATTGTTATGAACTGAACATTTTATATTCTATAATGTGACAACTCAAAATCAGACACTTCTTCCCTACCTAGGGCTTGTTGTTATTCCTGTATATTTTTAATTGTGTAATGATTTGCTTGGATAAATTATGTAAGGTCAATATTTTGTCATATATGGCCAAAAGGTTGTGCTCAGTTAGCTTGGTAGTTCATTAACAATTGGACAGAGATTTCCTTTAACACTTGAAATCAAGGGCTCTCCCAGTCTTTGCCCAGTGTTTTTGTATGTTTGGCTACATTCCCAGTGCTCTTGGGGATTACAACTTTGTCTTCACTTCTATTTCCTATTTACATGGTTCAAGGTTATCAATCAGTGAATGCTTAGACTCCTGTCAGGTGCTTCCTGAGCATGTACATGATCTGTACTCTGAGAAATATGTTGGAGCCTTTGACTGTCTTCAGCTTTTCCTCTTAAACTTTTTATTCAACTTATTTTTTGTTTTTGTCCCAACTGTTATTAACTTCAGCAGGCAGCCAGAAAGTTAAATAATTGACTGTAAACCTTTTTTGACAAATGCCACTGTGGAAGGGTCTTTTCATACTGGTGAACTCTGCATCATATCTGGTAAAGTCAGCCTTGAAATCAGCTCTTCCCAGGAAACACCAGATGTGTCAAATACTGACAATACCTCAGGAGTGAGGCTTGGAAAGATTTCCAGACCCATTCTGCCCCCTACACTTTGCTGGTTCCACGGGTGATTGAAGGATATTGATTTTAGGCTACTGAGGAGCTGAGAAGAGAAGGAATGAAACAGGACAAACTTTCTGTTCTTTCCAAGACTCCACCATTTTTATTGAATAAATGCTCCCCAGATTGCTGCTCTGGCTTATTTCCAAAGTTCTAGAATTGTTGATTCTGACAATATCTGCCAATTTTCTCATTGCTTTTATGAGAGAAAATTTTCCGATACTCTAACCACCATGTTACTGGCAGCACTCACAGTAGTTTTCTTTAAAAAAAAAGAAAGAAAGAAAGAAAGAAGAAAGAAAAAAAGGTAGTTTGATATTTCGAAGAAACGCTTTACTAGTAAGTATGTAAATTCTATATTATTTTGTAGGGCTTTTTTGTTATTGTTGTTGTTGTTTTTAGAGAAATCGCAGGGGTCAGCACATCCACAGTGCAATGGATAAGCCTGGCCCCGGGAAAACCACCTTCTTGATCATGGTGTCTCCCCTGCCAGGTAAGTATTATTTTGTAGGTTCTTAACATGTGAGCAGTCTTATATATAAGGCATTAATCTATCAGGAAAATAATGATAAGAATAATTCTGAGGAGTTGCTGGATCCTATGATTCCCACCAGACAATAAGTAAACCTGTTCACTTTGCACAAAACCCATTTGTTCCTTTGCATTTCATTACGTCCCAGTTCACAAGGCCACCATCAACAAAAACAGAACAAAACACATGGCTCCAACAGCATTGGGGGAGGATATTTTGAAAGATCCCAAACAAAAGATAAAGAAAACAAAGGCGAGGCATAGCTCCTATTTAATCCTCTCACTTCCACCCACAGCCCCACAGGGCAAAGAGCAAGAGTACACAGAACTTAAATTCTTCTTGACTAAAAGCTTGCCCAAGGCACAGAATGTCCCGGCCTATGGCCTATGGCCTGTGCCCTGGGCACGAGCCCTGTAGGGCATTTGTTTGCTTTTGGGAGAGTAGTACCCAGATAGAGAAAAAGAAAGAAGACTGATATGTATTATTCAAATTGCAAACAAAAAAAGTTTCTTTTTTTTACATTTTAGTTTTGAGGTTTGTTTAATAGCAAGATTCACATATCTTCTATGTCATCCAATATAAAGTTACAATGGAAAATAGGAAATGTTGTTTAATAACATTAAATGATAGTACTTCAATGTTTTAAAATATATGTACAATGTCTTTAAATTTATAAAAGACATTCACCTTTATTTTCTATTTTTAGAAATATTACCATAGTCATGGATTGTGGTAATATAATAATCATGGATGTATTTTATACACAATATAATCAAGACCAAGAGACTCTCATAAAATTATAAGACAAAATCAAAGTGAAGTCCAGATTTTTTATTTTTCAGTACATTCTCCACTGCCCATATCCTTAATTCAAATAAAAGAATCAAGAATTTACCAGAGTTTCACCTCTCCTCAATGTTTTATGGCCACATACATTATAAATCCATCAAATATTTGATTCTTGTGTTTTCAGAAATGATATGTGATTGTTGGCTTGGTGTAACCAGAATATTTGTAACTCATTTTAAAGCTTCTTTGAAAGCACAGTGGGGCAGGACACTTGGATGAGTGGAGTTGTCTTTCTCCTGGATGATGCTTCTGATACCATTCCTGGAGATGAAAAAGAGAAGGGCCCCATGATGTTCTTCTTGCTCACACACACAAAAAATAATATTGATAAAATAAAATACATTTAAAAAAAGAAAGAGGACACTGCTATTTTTCTGTAGGGAAAGTGAACCACTTGGAGAATTTGAATGATGTAAATTTGTCTGCAAGCTTTAAAAATGAAAGGTATTACTTCTTACCCATTAGCCTGGTAGAATGATGAGATCCTGAGTGTGCGTTGCCACTTCAAAGGGTCACTGGAATACAATTGTCAGGAAAGACTGTTAACAATTTTTGTGCCCAGGAGATGCATTCCCTCCAGGGTCATCCTTCAACCCACCTATAGTTCTGCCACTTTTAGTCTTTACTGAACTTTTTGAGGAAACTTCTAAATCTTTACATTTATAGGCACCTCTCACAAATTCCTATTTGACATTAAGGATTTTCTGCCATTTTTCAGACCTGGTTTGATTTTGTAGGAGTTAGACCAGTGTTCTCTCCTCTTGCTTATGTATCACTTCAATGATTGAAAGATAAAGGTGCATTCAAGGTTCAAATTCTGGAAACTGCTTTGCCTAAGGCCTATCTTGATGGCTGACACAGTTGTCCATAAAAGTCAGATGTGTTCGCTGAAGATTCATTAAGAATACCAAGTGAGGTTACTTTTTTAGTACTCCCAGAAAGAGAAAGGACAACAGGCAGAACTCAGTGTGGGGTAGTATATAATATGTAATTATTTGCAAATCAGCCTTAGGCAATGCAGTGCCAACAACATCTCCTATTAGTTCTGTTTACCAGGGGAATACTACCTAGCTAATTGGATATTTCCCAAGGAGATTATTTTTATCATTATGTCATTCCCAAAATGATGATTCTGAGATTTTTGCCTAATGTTGTCTTTAATATTTAAATCATAAACCATAAATAGTGATGTTTTGTTTTTTTAATTTTATCCACTGTAGTAGAGACTAACAATTATTTCAACTTGTAGTGATTTAGGGGAGGTTAGAGTTGGGAGCATCTTCTTACTCCAGTCGCTGGTGGAGAGCTTTACTCTACTAACCATTGATAGTGCAACTGATCACCATTCCAAACTACTCTTGTCCGTCTCTGAAGCAAAGCTTGCTCTTTCTTAAGGTACAAGGAGAGCCAGTATGGCCTGACTAGCCTCTCCTGGGTCAACTTTGCATTCCCTAATTCCTTGTGATCAAGAATTTTCTGTTTCTATCACCTTTCACTTGCATTTGGAATCTAATCACCACTGTTCAGCATCTAGTTTTCCTAAATTCACATATATAGTTCCATTCTTACCTTAATTTGTTCCTTAGATAATATAAAAACTTCTTCCATACCACCCTTACTTCTTTACATATGTCACTGTACACAGACGTACACACACACACACACACACACAAGGATGCATAAACACAAATCTCCCTAGAAGTATATATTCAAAAGAGAAGATCCTCACACATTCTCACATTCTCACATTAATTTAAAACAATATTTTGAGAACTTTAATTAAAAAATATATTTTATGCAAGTTCTGAAAGAAAAGAAAAACCTTGACATAGTTTGTGTGCTTTATGTTACATAGGATTATACCCATTCTTTTAAAATATTCACTGAGATATAGTTTTGTAATTTTTAAATTGTACAATATCCTCTAACTGCCAAGATAGCTAGAGTATGAACAAAATTTTATCAAATTCTGATTTATCTTTGGTATAGTCCCTGTGGAGTTTTTGTGTTCTTTCAATGTTTTTCACAGGTACTAAAGATTTGGGGAAATTTTTTTACTTTATATCTCCCATTTAAGGAGAAAAGAATCATAAATATATAAAGACATTATCACTCTTATTTTTACTGATAATCATTACCACACACATTTTTTTGTAACACTAAAAAGAGAATCTTATCTGAGCCCTGTGCTTCTAGAAAACAGTAGTTCTTAAGGAATTCGCCCCCATCATTTTGATTTTCAGAAATGCCTCCCATCTTCTGTGTTCCATTGCGTGTGTTACCCTTGGGAACCACCCTTCTTCCCATAACTAAGATTCCTTGTCCACTTTTTCTCATGACTCCCTTAAGATTCACAGATGACACCCGTCATTACCTTTGATAAGATCAAGAACAGATTTTATCTTGATTCAGCTGAAAAGGATAGACACAGACCCTTCAACAACTTCTTCAATGATTACCTGAAATTAGAACTGTCCTCTCCCTGAAATGAGCCAGATGCAGAGATGAACATGCCCATTGCTAAACAATCTCAAATGGAGACATCACCCCATGGTGGAGCCAACTCTTCATCTCTGTGACCAACATACCTGACAAGAACTACTTAGAGGATGAAAAACTTATTTGGGCCCTCAGTTTCAGAGATCTTTGTACATTGGACCACCTTGTTGCTCTGGGCTCAATGTATGGCAGAACATCATGGCAAAAGGACATGTGGAAAAACTGCTAAATTCATGGTGGCCATGAAGCAGAGAGAGAAAGAGGGAACCATGGATAGTTATAGTCCAACATTAAGCCCCCAGTGACCTACCTACCCTATCCTCATCCTACTTGCCTACAGTTATCCCCCCAGTAGTGAATTTAAATTATTAATCCATCAAAGAGATGGATTAATCTCCTAAAGGGATTAATTCACAAAGGAAGTAACAGCCCCCATAATCTAATCATTGCCTAAAATCTCCACTCCTGAACCTTGCTGTATTGGGGAACATCTTTTCAAAACATAAGCTTTTCCTGGATATTAAATATCCAAGCCATAGTTCCCCAAGTCCCTTCCTATGAGAGTCGAAAGATAAACCACTGTGCAGAGACATTCTGATTTGCAGACCTGAGGCATCTCCTCACTGAACAAAATCAATGTCTTCTTTTGTTTTTGGCATCAGTGATGTGGAACAAAACTAGAACACTTAGGAAGATACTCAGATAATTCTGAACAAAACTCTGAAGCCAATGGATAATTTCACCTCCACTCAGTCCTTGCACATTCATTTTTCCCCTCTTTACTATATGTTTTCAGCTTCAATGCTGCACACTGACATATTTACACATACATATAAATGTTCATTTGTGTCTTTGTTCACTTTGTTTAAAACAGGACCATTCTCCACCCACTGTAAAAAATCTCCAAGGTAAGATAAACACCACATTTTCTAAGCACTGGGATCCCCTGGAATATAGATCTCACAAGGGTGGGCATTCTTAGCCATTTGGGTTCTGTTGATCATTTTTTTCCAAATAAACTAGGTGGTATTTTCCTTTATTCTTCCTCAATTTAAAAGTCCAAATAAGTATTGTTCTCCTGAAATACTCTTTCTTAGCAATAACAGATGGGACAAACCTGCTATGAACTATCAACACTTACTCCTTGGCAATTTTGTGGATTTCCTTTAAGAAGAACTTGGTGGGGGCACAGCACATAGGCACGGAATGAACATACCTTCATTACTTGTGGGTCTGAAGCTACTGCTTTTTCATGGTACTCCTTTACTGATCCTGAAGTCCACAAACCCCACTAAGATCCAATTTGTTAAGATCAACAATGCAAGTGCCAATCTCCTGTGAATATCTCCTGCAAAAGGGGGGGCTCCTTAGATGATGTTTATATTTGTTAGTTTTGCATTACTACAGTGAAATATATAAGGCAACCAACTTAATAAAGAAAAATGGTTGATTTAGTTCCCAATTTTGGAGGTTTAAGTACAAGATCAGGCAACCTCATGGATGTGGGCTCCTGGTGAGAATGTTGGATGGCAATGGAAGAAGCATGCATTGGAGCCAGCAGTCATGCCACAAGCCAGGAATAGAAAGAGTCCAAGACTAGGGTTCCACAACCCCCTTTAGGGGTCCAACTCCAAAGACCTAAGGTTATCCCTTAGGCTTAGCCCTCTAAATGTCCCTAGCAACTCCTAATACCACCACTCTGAGGACCAAACTTTATATAAGGACTTCAGGGAAATAATCAAATTACACATAAATGACAGCAACAGTCCACAGAGGTTATGTGTCTTTTTTTTTTGTTAAACAATGCTTGCTATTACTTCTGAGATGCCTATAATATGCCAACCAGATCACTGGGCATATTACATGTGACATTTTTCAAATGTGCTACAACCTGCTGAAAGTCAGACTCAAGTTTGACTCCAAAATCTCTGCTCTTTCCCCTTGACTGATGATTGATCTATGAAAAGAATAAACCCCTGCACCCAATACACAAAATAAGAGAGAATGAAGAGCACCGAAAACCTCTAGAGACCAGCAATAATTCTCGGAAGAGACTGAGAGTCAGGAGAGGAAACTTTAAACTTATGTCTTAATGTTCTATTGGAAAAAGCAAGAAGTTAGGGCCATGTCGAGTATGGCAGCTAATACAACCAGTGTCCCAGGGGTTGGCAACAAGCCTGTCTCTACTCAGGTTTCTCTGAACAGTTTAGCAGGGAGTCTCCATGGTATCAGCATAAAGTAAACCAGTGAAGAATTGTGGAAAATCATGTTTGTTTTCTCCCATAGAGTGTTATAAAGGTTTCATCCCCAAATCTAAGAAAGCCGAACGTAGATTTCCAAGAAAATACAGGTGAAATGAAGCCAAAGTGTTATTTATACAAACACAAAATCACATCAACTCTTTCTGAATGCAGCTGTATTTTGCTGCCTTTCTTAGGGATAATGAAGCTTGAGACAAAGATGTTTTCCCTCGGTTATGAAAAAAGCATTTCAGAGAGGCAGCTTTGCACTGTACCTGCAGCTTCTCTCACTCTAACTCCAGGTAGGAGAGGTGAGAAACTTGTGAATGGTCACATGGAATACCGTTTGTGGTCTGGAGGAAGGAAAAGAACATGAACTCACCCACCTTTGTTTCAGACAGTGCTGACATCTAGGATCTTCCAATGCATGGATGCTTGAGTAAGCTTGATGAGCAGATTGTCAAGGTAAACTTCCACTTACCAGACTTCTAATTCTAAATAATAAAAACAACAATAATGATCCAAAAGAATTTTACAGTGTAGTAAGAAAAAAACAGAATTTATCAACGTTTGCTAGAAAGGAAAAAATATTAACAAGGAGACCAAAGAGGAGACAAATAGCAAAGTAACTCTGAATGCCAAGAATGAAGTACTCACATTGGTACAATAAGGGACATGGAGGTTGGATTCAGTGCAAAAGAACTTGCATAGACCTCTGTCTGTGACACTGACATGCTCCAGTGCTAAATCTCTGGTTCATTTCCACTTCTGCTCTCCTTTGCATTTATCCTACAGCCCTCTGAATGCTGCTGTTGTTGAACAGCTTCATGCCTTCTGGGGATGGCAAATACTTAACGCACAGAGCCTCTGCTGCCACTTGTAACTTTGACCAGCATATTGACTTGAGGTTCCTGAGGCTTGAGCAACTACCCCATTCCAAAGAGGTTCTTCCAAACATAAGGAATCCCATTTTGAGCTCTCCAGGGTTCTCCTGAGTCTCTTTTCACTAGAGTTGAAATAAGAGAACTCTGTACTTGAGCTCTTCCCTCTCTGAACTCAGATCACAGCCTCTGCTTAAAGAAATCCTCTTCACAAAAATCCTTCCTTCATCCACCCAGTCCTTAGTTAACCTATTTTGAAATTTAGATTGTCTTCTGGCAACTCCTGCTGAAATTTCACATCTATTTTTTCTAAGCCCTCTTTCAAAACTTCTAATTCCACATCCTGCTATAGAGTAGTCAGCATTTCTTAATTTATGATACTGCAATTTGGCAACATTCCAAATTCCTTAAGTCTTTGAATGTTGTTATTATCATATTTTGTGACTAAGCTATGGTTAGAAGAGAAATTCTTCACCTTTGTCCTTTCTGATTTTTCCTCTCTATAGTTTATCTTATTGTTCATCTTATTTAGGATATTGGGTTGTAATGTACAAATCCTCAGTCAAGAGGTTATGAAGAGTGTGATCCATGGGGGAAATTTTCTAGTACATTTTTTGTGTTGATCTTTCACATAAGGCATCAAGAGCCCACAAGAAACAAATAAGATGACTTATTCACACTTACAAAGAAAATAATCTGCTTTTCTTTTTAAAAGTCCGCCATGACTACAATAGAATGCATATTATTCTATTCAGAGCAGCTGACTAAACTAAGAAAGGATAAGGAAATGGGTAACCATATGGAAGAAGGTGAACTTTATCTATTGTCAAATATTTACTCTGTGAAATGTGTCGAGGTATTACTCTGACTATGTACAATTCTGACTATGCACATGATTTGGTGCACTTTATGGACAATATTAGGTTTTGGCAGGACAGACGGATTTTTTTTTTTTGGTATTGGGAATTGAACCCAGAGATGCGTAACTATTAAACCACATCCCAACATCCCAGCACCATTTTCTTTTTCTTTTTTTGTTTGTTTGTTTGTCACATGGATTTGCTAAGTTGCTTAGGACTGCACTAAGTTGCTGAGGCTGGTCTTGAACTTGTTTTTATCCTGCTTCATTCTCCAAGCCATTGGAATATAAGCATGTGCCACCATTCCAAGTGGACAGATTTACTTCTAAAGTGGCTGCAGTACCCAGAGAATCCAGTTAATAAAAAAAAATCCCTGATTATTGTATTGTATCAAGTTCTCCAGGCCTTGGAGGAGATCATAAATTGATTAGGGATATTGGGATTGGAGAACACAGATCCTGTGTAATCATGCAGACCAGGCATGTCCTTTGTCCAAAACATCACTTCTTGTTTTCAGATCTACTATGTAATTTATGTGTTTGGCTTGTTTATTGTAAGTCTTTCCTACTAAAATATACCTTTCAAGAAAAGCAGGGACCTTAATTTTGTTTTCTCATGTATCTTCCATGCCTATCACCTAATTCTTAAAAAGTTTCTATATTGAATGAACTAAGAAGAAATGGTGAGAGAATGAGAAGCAGATTATTTAGCTCAATAGCAATGTTTTTAAATGGTGTGTACCATAGAAAAAGTGGGTGATCTTCCTCAGGAAGTGATATCTAAAGAGCTCCTGTTGGATTTAAATGAGTTTTGGGCTTGGACATTTTATGGAATGACAGATTGGATGTGTTTGGCCACAAAGGTTATTCCGGCTCTGTGTTTCTAAACATGAGCCTTTATCAAAGGAATTTCAATAATGAGGAACCTGGAAAATAATATAATAAAGAGAAAGTAAATAACTTGACAACTAACGGAATTTGGGACATGGACGTAGTAAGGAATCTGAGAGGGTTCTAAGTCTCTGTCTCCAGGGATTTTGATGACATTTTAAGAAAAACTGGGGTTTTGTAGAATAACCCACCTCTCTTCAGGAAGGTTTCTGATGATGGTGCTCAAAAGGTGCCATAGTGAATGTCCCATTAGTTATGCAATTTTATATACTTAAGCACAGAGGCATAGTAGTTCCATTTAAAAGTTGAGGAAACTGGCCCAGAGCTATAAGGAGCAGAACTCTTCATAGGACTTTTTGTCCTAATTTGAAGCTAGAAGCCTTTACTCCAGTGTTCTGGTTCAACAAGCTATGAGCCACCAAAATGAGGCTCCTCCATACTGGGGGACTTCTGAAATGGTGGCTCATAAACAGACATGGTCCAACACTTGTCTTTGTCTCCACCATGGACAGACACCCCCCCCCCCCATTCTAACTCTAATGCTTACCACCTGCTGGCAGAAAGCCTCACTGTAAAATCACAGTTTAATGATGTTTAGACTAGCCAAACATTCTTGGATGGACTGCTCCCCAAAAGAAAACTATCAAAGCAATGGGCTCTTTTTTACCCCCTCCAGTGAGGATGCCTTGTGCAAGCAGCTAATGGGTAGATGAGTGCAGTGGCTTGGGATGTGGGAGAAAACGAACTCAGTAGGGAATCATGAATAAGCTGTTACAGCCAAGTGGAAATGAGAAGTGGAAGGAATTTGGAGAGGTAGCTAAAAGGCATTGGGGAGCACTGAGAGAATATGGAAGTGAACAACATGTGCTTTTGAATAGTGGTTTCAGGAAAAGGAGCATTTGCCCAGCTGCATTACAACAACATTCTTTGTACACTAGATTTATTCCAATGGGCAGGGAAGAGAGGGACCGCAAGGATACTGGGGAAAAGGGAATGAACTAGGAGTATTCTGGAAAAGTAATTTCCTGTCTCAAATAGCTGACAGCAGTCTACTGCAATCTGGAGAAGCTTCAATTTACTATATAAGAAAGGCTGGAAGTAAATGTTCAGCACCCCCAGAAGGTAGAGACTGGGTCAAGTTTTACTTAAGAAGACCATGCCTTGCATTAGAAAGTTGAAGGATTCAAGAGTTTGTGGTATTTTTTTTTTGCTTGCAATTTTTAGAATCATAATTAAATGTTACTGGATTGGGGCAAATTCTATCAAACTAAAAATCAAAAGCTTTCTTATGGGAGAAAGTCTCAATGTTGTAGCTGAAATAGGTGACAGCCACATTATTGCCATCAAAATAATTTATTAACTATGTCTGTGCAAAGAACCCAGGGGCTTCCTTTTCCAATGAGTGTTTTACTCTCTGCCATCGCTTCAGAGTATCATTCCCCTCTTCACCTGTGAATAAAACGGATACCGTGAAAACTTCATCTTTGCTGAGCCTATGAAAGGACAAGAGAACACTGGCTCCATCATCTGCTCCAGATATGGCTGGGAGACACTGCCATTCTCAACCTCTCATTCTTGGCATTTGCGAATGAAAACATCTCTTCCGTTTCCACTTTCTGCTAGGAAATCTGGAGCGAGCTGGCCAGCGAGGTTTTGCACCATCAGCATATACCATGCTGATACTGCTCTTCACCTTTCTTTCTTTCTATGCCACTCTGTCCCCCAGTCAGGTACCACATTGCACATGAGATGCAGGCACAAAAGTGTCTGCCTACGCAAGGGAAGGAACTGGCATCCGAAATTCAGATAACCAACCCAAATAATTTTACATTTTTCTCGAAAAAGCTCTGGTCTTGTGACGTGGGTACCTGTGAGTACATCTACATTTAAAGACAATCCTTTTTATTTTTTAAAGGTAAGTTATATATGCCTTGGAGAGATCCCATTGCACCAGCAGCTCTCAGGAACTCACAGGCAAAGGTGATTCTCCATCCCACCCCGGCTGCAAGCCTTTACAAAGGCAGCGGAGCACTCGGCCACCCTCCCAACCGTACACGTCCCCGCTCGCTGGCCCCGCAGAGTCAGTCTCTGAACCCCGCTGGATCCGCACAGGAGACCCGCTCATAATTTCGGGAGCTTCTTTCACTACACTTCGCCAAAGGGGGTTTGCCAGGTTCATTTATTTATCTTGTGTGCATTAAGAAACCATTAGGTATTGGTGGGAGGTGCTACTCTGCCCGAATCCCAACCCGTCCGCTGCTTTTTTGCACACACACCCAACCATCCTGGCCGTCAGAGCCCGCGTGGAACCGCCTTTGGCCCGGGATCCACGTTGTCCAGGACCAACCCCCGACGCGTTCTCCCGCTTCTGCTCCCCATCCTAGACCCGGCAGTGGCGCCTGGACGTGATTTTGAATTTTGTCCCTGCTTGCTGGGTTGCTCCTGCAGGCGCCCCTTTGCGTCCCCAGCCCCCGGCTCCTGGCGGTGTCGCTCGCCAGAGTTTGACTCTCGGGCGGCGGCGGCAGTGGCGGCGCAGAGCCGCGGGCGGCGGGAGCGAGGCGAGCCCGGCCGCTCGCCCTCCGCGCTGAGCTCGGATTGGTCTCTCCCGAGGAGTGCTGGCCGAGGGTTGGCTGCGGGCCGGCTGAAGAACAGGTGCACCTCACCGCCCGGGCTCGCGAGGCAGCCGCCGAGGAACGCGGCGCGCCGGGCCCGGCGAGCAGCGGCCAGCCCGGCCCCTGTGTTGGAATGCGGTTCGCCGGCTCTCGGTACCCCGCGGCCAGCTCGCTCGGCCCCTGAAGGCTGCGCGGGCGGGCGCCCCAGGGAGCGGGCCGGGCGCGGCGCCCCGAGGATGCCGGCGCGGCAGGAGCGCACGCAGGCGGCCGGCAGCGGCAGCAGCACCGGCAGCATCAGCAGCAGCGGGAGCGCGGCCCCGGCGCGCAGGAGGCCGCTTGTCGGGCGGCAGACGCGCCCCACCGCTCCCTGACCGACCGGCGGCGCCGGGGGGCCGCTCTCGCCCCTCTCCCGCGCTCCTCGCAGCCCCCTCCCCGGCCGCGTCCCCTCCCCCGCTCCTCTGCTCCCCGCCCGCCGCCCGCCTCTCGGGGGGAGGGGCGTGGGGGCAGGGAGCCGATTTGCATGCGGCCGCCGCGGCCGCTGCCTGCGCCCGAGCCCGCCGCCGCCACCGCCGGAGCCCGCGCCCGCGCCCGGCCCGCGCGGCCCCATGCCTCTGGCGCGGCCCTCGGGGGGGCGAAGGTGAAGACCGGCTCCTAGGATGAGTGAAGGGGCGGCCGCTGCCTCGCCACCTGGTGCCGCTTCGGCAGCCGCCGCCTCGGCCGAGGAGGGCACCGCGGCGGCTGCGGCGGCGGCGGGCGGGGGCCCGGACGGCGGCGGCGAAGGGGCGGCCGAGCCCCCCCGGGAGTTACGCTGTAGCGACTGCATCGTGTGGAACCGGCAGCAGACGTGGCTGTGCGTGGTGCCTCTGTTCATCGGTTTCATCGGCTTGGGGCTCAGCCTCATGCTCCTCAAATGGATCGTGGTGGGCTCCGTCAAGGAGTACGTGCCCACCGACCTGGTGGACTCCAAGGGGATGGGCCAGGACCCCTTCTTCCTCTCCAAGCCCAGCTCTTTCCCCAAGGCCATGGAGACCACCACCACAACCACTTCCACCACGTCCACCGCCACCCCCTCCGCCGGCGGCGCCGCCTCCTCCAGGACGCCCAACCGGATTAGCACCCGCCTGACCACCATCACGCGGGCACCCACTCGCTTTCCCGGGCACCGGGTGCCCATCCGGGCCAGCCCGCGCTCCACCACAGCCCGGAACACTGCGGTCCCCCCGACGGTCCTATCCACCACGGCCCCATTCTTCAGTAGCAGCACGCTGGGCTCCCGACCCCCGGTGCCAGGAACCCCCAGTACCCAGGCGATGCCCTCCTGGCCCACTGCGGCATATGCTACCTCCTCCTACCTTCATGATTCTACTCCCTCTTGGACCCTGTCTCCCTTTCAGGATGCCGCCGCCTCTTCTTCCTCCTCTTCCTCTTCTTTCACCTTCTCCACCACCACTACACCAGAAACTATCACCAGCCCCAAATTTCGTAAGTAAACCCGGTGTCTCAACTCTGATTTACTACCGAGTTTCCTTTCTGTCCTCCTGCTGTCTTTTCCCCTAGCCGCCTGTGTTTTAGCATGCTCCTTCCCCAGTCCCGAGTTTGGGGCACAGAGTATGGGAGATGATAACCAGCTAGTCTAGTCACAAGGGGGAAAGGCGTCCGGCTGTTCTGGGACTGTGTGGAGTCGGGGCAGTGAGAAAGGGAGGGAGATCGTCAAGCTTCGTGGGCCCTACTTTAGTGGGTCCCAAATGAGAATAGGTCTCCTAACTCCTTTCAAAGGGTTAACTTCCTTGCATCTCTCCTCACTGCAGACCTGCAGGCAAGCTCCTTCAGAGGGCTGGGGCGGGAGGGTGGGCCTTCCCAAAAGCTCCTAACCCTTTCCCAGCCCGGTGGTAGGAAGGAAGAGGGAGGGGGGCGCACACGCAAATTGACCGACGGTAAACCACTAAGGGAAGTTATGGCCCGTGGTGGGTGGCGATTTATGGGGGATGCTGATAGAATGTAGCTGAAGACACTTCCAGCCCAGGCAAGGACCTGGAAGGGTTAATTAGAAACCAATGGGGGAGGTAGGGAAAGGGGATCCAAGTCAAAGGGCTAAACTGATCACCCCTCAGCCTTAATTTGGTTCTGTGGCCACCAAGAGTAAGTTAACTAGATGGATATATGAAGGGAGCCCTGCAGAACTGCCACCTTTAGGGCTCTAGGGTCCTAAGGAAAGAGGTTTTTTATCCCCAGTCCCCCGCAGCTCTGCCAAAGGGTTTGCTTTTGTTCCTTACTCTAAGGCGGGGTCTGAGCCTTATCTTTCTCTGGGTTCCTGAAAAATATAGGCTGGCTGGGACAGAGTTCAATTCACTGGAGGGTAAGAACATCCAACGTCTTTGAAACATGTCACCCTTGGGAGGTAGTATGTTCATCCAGGGCTCAGTACTGGCCAGTATACCCAAGCAAGAGAGTATTCTGTGTTTTGGAGGTGTTTGTTTTCTATTTTTATAAATCTTTTAGGTTGCTAATTGACCTCCCACCCACCCCGCTCCCTCACCTTATTCTTACCCTAAAGAATTCTCAGGAACCTCCTTTATCTATTGATCAGGAGATGGAAACGGTTTGTGCAACCTGTGAAGGTTATTTAGGACAAAGCCCCAGCATGCCGGTTCAAGTTCTCTGTAAGGCTATTCTGCAAAAACTGTCAAATTATGCTGTCTTGATGCTGTATTTCTGTTTTGAGCCATAACATCTGGGGGAAAGAAAGAGTGCTCATCATTAACTCTTCCCAGCTGGTAGAAATACCCAGATTGCTTTTAGTCATCTGGTAATTTTTCAAACCCCTTACCTGTGATCTTACCTTGGTTGTTATTTAACCCTTGAAACTTTTGTTTTAAAGATAGAATTTGTGTACTTGTTAGTAAAAGTCCTTTTGCTTATTCTCTGCTATTGAGGGAGGAAAAAAGAAAAAGGAAAAAAAAAACCAAACAAACAAAACAAAATAAGACAAAAAACTAAAGAAAAAAAATCATCAACAACAACAACAGAAAACAAACAAAAGAAAAAACAAACACAAGGCCAGTAGATATTTTGGGAGTTGGGAGAGAGGAATGAAAGGGGAAGGAAGGAATCTGCCAAAGGCCAGAATGGCAGTAGAGCAGTAACTTGCAGCTCCTCTCTGCTTTGGTTGAAGCAGTTATTTCTGAGAGTATGTTTTCTCAGGAGGTGTTTGAGAGACTCCTCTTAGCAAATGTAGCTTGAGTTTTGTGGAGGGATGAAGCGTTTGCAAGCATAGTATGAGCATAGTTCATGGGTTGAAAATAGGTGTCCATCTATCTGGAAGAACCCAAATTTTTTTATCCTTTTGATGCAGTTGATAGGAATAATGAAGTGTGGGTGTATTTCCCAGCACTGTGTGTGTGTGTGTGTGTGTGTGTGTGTGTGTGTGTGTGTAACAAAATGCACAAGGAGGGGGTAGTTCTTGTTCTTAGTTGATTTTCTTTCATTTCATTCTTGGGAGGTCTTTAAAGAAAAGCCCAAGGTAATTATTTCTACCCCTCTCTGCTCTCTTTCTACATTTTGTGGAAGGGAATGGCAGCCTATTTAATAAGTAATGATTATTGACAGGGCTCTCAGCCCCAAGGAAAAGAGGGGAAAAACCTGTAAATGGTTTCAGTGTTCACTAGACATGTAAGCAGTATGTGTTTTATTTGTATTTGAGGTTCAGATTTTTCTCTGTTTTAAACCTATAAAAAGTAACTGAATTAAGGATAAAACCAAGTATAAAATCCAGCAGACATTGACCTTGTTTATATCAACAAGGAAAATTTTGATGAAAGGTAGATTATGTAGTTTCCATAAAAGGGGAGCTTAAATATATTATGTTGTATGGTAATTTAAACTAAAATCACAGTTTAAATTATTTTTTCCATTCAGGATGATTAACAAAAGAAAACATTAAGATTTCTTTCAAGGGATTATCAGCCCTGCTGCTGTGGGCTGAATTATTGCCTGAAAGCTGGCATTCATATTTTTTTTTACTTGTTTTGATTATGTCACTAAACTTCCCCAGAGAGAAATTCCCTTATCCTTGTTCCTACCTCCATACTTCAGCAAGGGTTTTCCTTTGCTTCTGTTTTTCTTTTAAATGAAAGTCATGGATGCTGTTGTAGCACCTGAGGACAGTTAAAGATGATGCTCTATTTTTGTGAGACTAACCCACAAATTCTTTAATGATCAGGGTCGTGGCTCTTGAGTTGAACATTTCAAGGCTCAGAGAATAAATGTCTTTGTGTTCATCTTTGAGCAGTCAGAAGGATCTTGTCTGTAAAGGCAGCATGGATCTCTGGAGTGGAAGAAGCTTGTTCACTGAAATAAACACACTTGCTAATGGATAATAGGCTTTTTGCAAGCAAAAGCTATTTTTTTTTTCTTTGAAGAAGGTCCAGTGTAGAGGATTGTTAATAATTTGTGTGGAACTGAAGAGGGGGTGGGGAGAAAGGATTGCACTTAAGGAGCAGGAGGAGGAGGGCATGGAATTTGATTCTTGTCTTCCATCCTTCCTCCCTTGGGCCAAGGACTGGAACAAAAGTTTCCTCTGTGTCCCTGGAATATCTTGGTTTCTCTGTACTTGCCTTCACTTTAGACTCTTTAAAAACATATATCTTAAATATATTGCTACTACATTATTATTTTGCTAAAAGTCTATTTAAAACATTTTGTTTCTGAAAGTGTAGGTTTTCAAAGTTTTCAAGCTAAAGGGAGATGACTATGGAGAGCAGAACTGTGATTTTGTCCAGTACATAGTCTTTCCCTTTTCTAGCACTTGGAATTGTATTTTTAGACTGAAACATATTTGTACAGTGTTGCTAATGCCTGTGGAGTCTTGGAATTCTTTTACTGACCTGAAAGCATTGCTTAGCAGGTAAAAGGCCAGAGTTACGAGCTAAATTCAGATATACAAAGAGAAAGATCACCTTTTAATGGGTTATTCCTTGGATCATATTTGGAAGGTTATATACTTAATTCCAGTGAATAAGATCCCGAGTATTGAATGTTTTTAGAACAGGAATGAATATGTGTCGTTGATGTTTAAACCATAGATGGGGAAATTTTTCATTTACTCAAGTTTTTTTAAATAAAACTTTACCTAATCATACTAATTGTAATTTTTAAGAGCCATCGATGAAATCAACTATTTTCTTCTTTATTCTTTTCATCTTCTTCAGTCCTTCAATAAGAATACTCTTGGTTGCTTTGTGAGCAGCCTTGGATATGGCTTGCTTAAAGCTACTCCTTCTGAACCTTGTTTTGTCAACAGGAGTTAAGGCCTTCAGAGGAATTCCAACATAGAGGGCTCTGACCCCAATCATGCATGGTAGCCAAAGTGAGGATATTCAAAGCTGAAGATCAATGTTTCTTATGCAATCCAATTGAGAGGTGTTTTTTTTTTAATTTTTTTAATGAGCACATGCTACAAATTGAGACTTGAATATGTTTTTATTTCCTTAGGCCCTAATACTGGGATTATGGGGCTTTTTTGCTTTAAGCAATTATATGGTACATTTTTGCTCTTTGGACACTTATGTTGCACTTCATGGCCCTAAAACAATAACAACAACAAAACTAGGCAGGGTTGGACATGGATTGACAAGGGTATTTTTAGGGACCATTTTAGTTTGGTCTTAGTGCATTCAGACAAGGGAGTTTAAATGTTCTTCCTCAATAACTTCATAACTGAGATAAGGATGTGGAGGTGAATTTGCTAGTGGAGAGTCCCTTTTGCAGGTTTGTTTTATGAGTCCATCCACCTTAGTATCTGTGTTGTTTCCTCCATAGACTTTAAAATAGTGTTGATCAATAAGTTTATAAGAAAAAAAATCAACAAAAACAAACAGATTTTGGTGATTTTTTTCTCTGTTACTAAAAAGCTCAGTTTTTCTATAGACTAGATCACAAGCAGGAAGTTTTTTTTTTTTTCTTCCAGAGTTTGAAATTAGTGCCATTCTGGGAGATCCACTGTATATTGCAAGAAGATCTGTCCACCCTTCTGGATCTTCTCAGCCCTCCTTTGGCCTTACCACAGTGAGAAGAAAGTTCAATTTAGTCCTTTTGTAGATTTTTTTTTCTTTCTCATAACCTCTGGTATTCACTACCAACCATATCTCAATATTCTATCTGGAATGTCGAAAATGGAACATGAAAGTTGGCCCTGAAATATATAAGAGCAAGGGAAGAGCTATAAATCTTAGTCTTCAAAATGCATTTGAATTGCTTCTGAATTGAACTGAAATTCATCTTTCTTCCTTTCAGTCTGTTTTTATCTTCAGATTTACGTGTTGGGTAAGGCACAGAACTGGTGTTACCTTGATAAATACTACTGAAATGTTTTCAGATCCTAGAAAATTCTACTTACCTATTATATCCAAGAAGGCTCCCTCCAGAACTATGTGAAACCTGTATGCTGTGAAGACAGAAGGGAGGAAGGGACTCCATTTGTAATGGACTCAGCTGTAATGTCAGGGTGAAAATTTAATTAACAGTCATTTCCTATTCATGCAATTTTCAGTTGAAATTATAGCATACATATTTTTGTTTTTATTTTTACTACTTGTTCATTGAAGAGTTCATGAACTCCTTCCAGTTTTTTATTGCATAGGATCATGGCTCTAAGTGAAGGCTTCTTGCAGGTTTTTTATGTTTTATTTTTAGACCGTTTTTCAGTCTGTAGAACTTCACTAGTCAGAATAGGAAATTTTCTTTGACTTAATAATTTCATGTTGTTTCAAGTTACTTTAAATAAATTATCCCTTGTAGACCACTTAAGTTGATAAAAGTTAAAAAAAGTAGGTAATTGGTTCAATATCTTGGTGATTTTTTTAAATAAAGAAATAATTAGAGATTCTAAAAACTTGTTGGAAGACTAAGGCCATTTATTTTCCTACATAGATTGATTTACAAATAATATCAAATTTTTTAAGAGAGAGAGACAGTGAAAGAGAGAGAGAAGCAGTTTTTAAATTTAGCTTTTCATGTGGGTTTCGTTGCTTTGACACTTCATGGTGTACGTGGTGCTGGGATTCGAACTTGTATCCTCATGCATGACAGGCACGCATTGTAACCTCCGAGCCACCACTCCAGCCCTGAAGTTTTATTTTTAATATAGTGGAAGGATTATTCACAGAAACCCAATTTTGAAAGGGGCTTGAGAATTTAGGTAACAATGAAAACAAGAGCTATGTGGATTCTTACTGTGTGCCTGGAAAGCATTTTGTTTGTTTTTGAAATATGAATTCCATGACAAACATATATAGACCTGTGGCCTAGGTATTATTATCTTAATCGTACAGGTAATGTTACTGGGCTCGAATGGATACATAGTTTGCCTAGGACACGATTAATATGCATAGTGTGGAGGATCAGGAAGATAGCAATTTGTGTAGGTAGTGGCTCCCAAACCGGATACAGTGTCGAAGTATCTGTGGCCATTCCTGCTTCTAATCCCTAATTGCATATAGCTGCATTTGCCATTATACATTCATAAATGGCACATCTCTGTACCTATTCATTGCTCTGGTAAAAGAGAACTTTTCTTTCTTTCAGAGAGAGGAAGAGAGAATTAATTTTATTTTCTCACCTGGTTTTTGTTTTTCCTCTACTTAGTTGTTTATGTGGTGCTGGGGATTGAAATCTGTTCCTTGCACATGCCGGGCAAGAACTCTACTACTGAGCCACCTCTCCAGCCAGGAGAGAGCTTTTCAAATTGTAGAAATTGTCCTGGTTTTCAATCCAAGGAGAAATTCAGTAGATGGTCCAATAAAAGAAAAACATTGTGTTCCTCTAAACTTTTCTTTCTTTATAACTTTATTGAGGTATAAAACCTCAATGCAGAAAGAATGCATGGTATTTAATGTGTACATTTTGATGAGTTTGGACATATGCATATACCCATGATACCATCAACGAGATCAATGTACAGTACTAAACATCCAAGAATTTCCTTGTTTTATTTATTTATTTTTAAAGAGAGAAGGAGAGAGTGAGAGAGAGAGAATTAATTTTATTTATATTTTCATCGGGCCTTTGTTTCTTCAATATTTAGGTATTGTATTTGTGGTGTTGCAGTTTGGGTCCTTGCACATGCCAGGCCAGTACTTCATTGAGCCACCACTCCAAACACTGAGCCACTGCTCCAGCCCCTTGTTAATATTTTTGACAGAGGTTTTTGGTACAAGATTTATGTTCACATATTTAGAAATATGCAAAACCATTTTATTAATTTATAGGTACTGTGTTGTAGAACAAATCTCTAAAAATTACCTGCCTTGAATAATTGAATATTTATGCCCATTGAAAAAAATCTCCACCCTTACACTGTTACTCCTTTTTCTTAACTATTTTTTTCTGATTGCTTGTAGGTGATTCAATATAACAGTGACAAAAAACAGTTATAGACTTTATTTCTGTGCTTCCTAAAATTCCAGGCAAAGTTGTCTTCTCAGCCCATTCCGAATTTACTTTCGATTACAGCAGTTACTGCGTCATATGCTGAGACTGATCAGTGGAAATATGTCAGGGAACATTTGGAGTGATGCCCTTCCATAATGGTAATCGCTAAGACACTGGCTATACCAAGGAAATGATTGGAGTTTCACTTCATCAGTGTACTGTAGAATACCCTAGACAGCAAGTTTCCCACCACTGACTGTCCAGCTGCTCTAAGAGGAGGAGTATTGATGAGATCCTGAGATTCTCAAAGGCAATACCCCAAAGCAGACTCACTCATTCTTACATATTTGGGATTTTTGTGTATTATCAGAGTTTTAGTTAAAAGAAAAAAATATTCTGGTGGTTCAAGTGAAAGAATATTGAGATTGGTACTTCTGTAAGCTTATAAAAAAGAAATGGAAACAAAGTACTAAGTTTCTGTGTGTTACCCTTTGGAAAGCTAGGCTGAAAGATAGGAACACTGCTATGTCAGGAAACTGGTGTATCAAAAGTCTTAGGACTGAATGAATCCCATAGACAAAGAGTAACATCTATTTTCATAAAGAATAGGGGCAAAAATATGGTTACCCAATTTTATTATTTAAAAAAAATGTTTTTTGGGTTGGAGAGGTGGCTCAGTGGTGGAGCACTAGCCTGGCTTGCATGAGGTCCTGGGTTCCATCCCCAGCACCATATTCACAAATAAATATAGGATAAAGAAAAATCACCTGAAATAAAATTAAGTAACATGCTCACATTCTCCACCCTGCCTTTAGAAAAAAAGGTTTTGTTGGCATGTTTGCAAAATTTATAAACTCTAGGAATTTAAGCGAAGAAAAAGAAAAATGGAGTGCTGAAATGTGTATATTAAATACTATTTTGACTGAATTCTGCTTAACTGAGTTTTTGGTATGTTACTGTTTTTAACTTTAATAACTGGCAAATGCTTAGGACATCCTGAATAGTCCCAGCTAGGAAGATTTCTTTCACCAAATGAGAGGTGTGTTTACCAGGTTCTAAGTTGTATTACTCCCGAACCTGCTTATGTTGATTGGTCTTGGTACTATAATTAGGTAGAGTATGTAAATGTTATGAAAACCAATGAATTCATTGTGGTTTCTATTAAAACTAAGTGAATAGTATTGGAAATACTCCATAAAGATAAGCCACTTCAAAAATTGATTATCTGAGCAAGGAAAAAATATATTGATATATCCTTAAGAAATCACTCTGTGGATTGTTTTACTTGTGGCCTTAATTCTCACTCCACAATGAATAAACTGACCCTGAAAAATCACAGCATACATTATAGGGGTGGTTTTCCACAAGAAAGGCAATAGATGTTTACTCAAAAGATAACCTTGAAATCTATAACCAAATATTTGACATTTATGTGTTTTAGATTAAATTTTGTACATTTTAGATTAAATACAATAAATAATAGAATAAATTTTTGTTTGCATATGTGGTAAATATTATGAAGCTATCACATTTTGCTTTTAGTGATTTTAAGAATATTGGAAAATGTTTATTACATACCTTAGACTTGGGGTAGAAAATTTAATAAGATGCTGATTATATTAAGCTATGTAGATTAATAAATAGGTTTAATATATAGTAACTAGATTAAAAAACATACTACTTTTTGATGGTTATTTCTGTATTGTGGAATAGGAATGGAATTTAATTTATTGTACTTTTTTGTATTTTCTAATTTTTCATTTGTGGTTGTGAGTTCTTTCTAATTCAAAGTTGTAAAACTTTAGAAAAAAGTAAAGAATAAGCTCTGTGGATCAGTTGAATTGCTGGTGTTGCTTCTGTACGTCTGAGAGTTCGTGCCTTAATTGGCAGTATCAGCATTAAAGTATTGGCGGAGTTAGGTTCTTTCTCTGAAATGAAGATGTGTAGAAATACGTATACATTTTCATTTGCTCATGGGAAATAATGCCTTATTGAAAACTGAGTGGTTTACCCTGAACCTTTGATTATTAGCCTTGATCTTTTAAGGGTATAGGTGATGATGGAAGTTTAATGGGTTGCTTAATAGCCCTTCCAGTCTGAAGATGCTGGATAATCTTCAGAAGTAGTGCTATGAGTGGATTTAGCCAATAGAAATCAATCAGTTGAATATATATTAATGAATTACTTGGTCTATTTCGAGGATAAAATGAAAAGAAAATATAAAGGCCATGTGGTATTGTTGGGTCTTAGAGAGGATGGCTCAGATCAAATAAGAACAAGCATGATTATTAATTCAAAGATTTACGAGAAGCAGTTAGTATCTTATAGAATCACAGTTAAATGCTTAGACTGTGGTCAGATAATCTCCACAGCCCATTGGAAGGGGATGATTTTTGGTAAACACCCTCAATTGTGCTTCAAGTCCCTTAGGTGGTTCATAAACCCAATGATGAGCACAAAGAGCGAGAATAGAATTGTGGTTTTGTTTATATAATGAGAGGTCATGGTGATTTTCTTTGGGTAGGAGGCAGGTAGTGGATGGAAGGGGACCCAAGGTAGGGGGTTTAGGGTTACTGACAATATTGTGCTTCTTTATCTGGGATCTAGTCTCATGAGTGACTACAGTTAAAAATTTATCAGACTGAATTCTTATTATTGGTGCACTCTGTTTATATCAATACAAATTTCAAAAAGTAAGGAAAATCTTTTGAAATATTCCTTTGGCCTTTACCATTGCATGCAGCCAGGGTAGTGTCCTACATTTGTAGATTTTTCCATTTTTAGACCCAGGATCCTGGCACTAAGAATTTGCTTGTTGTTCAAGTTCCACAGTCTAACAGATGCAGAGAGGGTCTTCTTTGTTTCAGTAGCTTCCTTTATTTTCATGATCTTGACAAAGTGAGACCAGATATAACCACACTTCTTTATGATTTCAGCCTTTCTCAATGGATACCTTGGATTTATATTAAGTAAAACTTTTTTCACTCAGATCAGAAGTGTTTGTGATACAGCTGAAGTTGTCACATCTTTCACACATCTTACACATGTAATACCATCCTTGTGTCCTGAGAATAGCTTTATCACAGTTCTACAAACAGTAAAGGGTGTGATACACGAGAATGCCAGTTCATCATCTGCATCTATGCTTTTGTTGAAAATATCACAAAGTATGAACCAAAGAATAATGAGCTACTGACATGTATGATTCCAACATAAAAAGTATATTGGGCCATTTCACAAAGTAGTGATCATTGTTTACAAAAGTAATTTCAAAGGAGAATTTCCTTAGACTGAGTAAAGCAAGGAAGTGAAACGCCATTAACAGAGGTAGAAGTCTGAATGTTCCCTCCCCAGTAAACGAGTGAGGGGTCTGGCCTGGGGCTCAGAAAGGGCCTCTTTGGGAACTGATGAGACAGCATCACCTTTTTGCTTGGAGCAGGGCCTAATTAAGGAGGTGGGGCACAATGGGGAGGTCATAGCTAGGCTGCTAAGTGAAGATATAGTTAGGATTGGTGTAAGGAAGTGACAATGTCTGTGGCATTTTCAGAAGGTGCTAGGTCTCCAGGATGACTTGGGAAGAATAATGGGCAGCAGATTTTAAAATTCTCCAACGCTCACTTATACCAAATTATTTACAGATATGGTCTCTGATTTGTGCTGGATATATTTAAGTATTGACTTCATTCCAGTGTGGCCTCAAAATGCTGCAAAAGGCAGTAGATTTGCTGTGTGTTAAGGATGTTTAGTTTATCCAGAGTCACATCAACACAGCCCTAGATTTAACCCAAAATAACAGCTTTCGAATATCTGAAGATTTGCAAGTGGAGACACAAGGAGAATAACAAGAAGAAACTCTTGATTGCACTGCTTCACCTAAATTAACCTGTGGCTGCCTTCAGATTTTCCAGAGGCAAAAACTCCTTTCTGAATTGACTGCTAGATCCACTAGATCCACCTTCGGTTCCATCTGGAATCCTCTTTCCAGAACCCACTCAGCAGCTTTGGGATTGAATGCTGACATTGCATAGCGTTCAGAAGGAATATGGCTCTGTTGATTCCTTCTCTGCACCTTTCACATGGCAAGGAATTAGAGAGGGAAGTTTCGTAGGGCTGTATAAGATGAGGCTTTCATATGGCCTGCGGGAGAGCCCCTGCCATAGATGGGAGAACCACATCTGTGCATTTACATACCAACAGCTAAAATTAGATGTCAACCTCTTAGTTCCTCATAAAGAATTTTCCAATGTGAATCAGGTTCATCACTCTTGCTGGCTTACTTGGTTGCTAGCTGTTAGCAGATAGAGGGACTATAGCTCTTTGTAAGTGCAAATGCTGAATTAGCATTAATAACCAACAGCAGCATCTCTACTATATGTTTCACTGATCAGATAATTTTCACTGATGTCAACATTTGTAATATGCCAGCTGACATATACTGGTGTTATTTGCTTGGAATATTTTCAGTTGATTTATTTTATTGACTTAGATAAAGGTAAATTTTCTTAGTTATTTGTTTGGATCTTTGTGTGTTTGGTCAGAAGAGAGTTTTTGAAATGATGGAAGTGAAGTACATAAGGGTTTTAGCAAAGTCAGTCTCCAATCTGTGTTTCTCCTCTGTTGCCTGGTTTTGTAAGCCTCCCAAGGACCTTCTGTGGTACCACACTGATGTTCATCTTCATTGTGAGCAGCTTTGAGTAATTTATGATAAATAATGAAATGCTGTTTCCTACAATGCACGGCAAATGGCTGAGTGTTGTAAAAGTCTAAGGAGCTCTATTACTTCTAAATGACTAGATAACACAAAAATGTTAACGCTAAAGAGAAGAGGTCAGGTAGATCAGGCTCTTTGGGAAGCAGACTCCTGCCACTTCATGTCCTCTGATAGGCTTTCTGCATCTGAACTCTGCAAGGACTGGTGCCTAAGTAATTACCTTCTAGAATGTCAAGCATAGGTTTAAGCCTTTCAGTTACTTGGACTGACTGGAGGCAAAAGTGGTTTACTTGGAGTGAGGGAGGGGAAAATTTTGCAAAATTGATCTAGAATTTGAAACTGTAAACTGATATTTAAAAATTGTGAATGACTGAATAAATGGACTTTCTTGTGTTATCAGTGAACTTTTTTGTGAAGTTAGGATGCAAAAATGTAAATATCTTGTTTGAGCATTGATATTTTACAGAAGTTTTAAAGAGCAAACATTAGAATAATTTTATCTGACCAAAGCTCTCTATATATCTAATATATTTTTTAAAAATTAACTTTGCCATGATGTTTGTATTGTCTTTCTTATCCTCTTATTAAAAATAGATACATATCAGACATACAGCCAATTTGCAACTCTCAGACCTTTGGTAGTCCACAATGCATTTGTGCAGTGGCAAAGCATTCATAACAACTATGTGAGTTCTTCATTCTGGTTGCCATAAAATAGCTGCATATCTAAGTGTTAGGATTTGAAGACTTAATTGCTTGCTAGAAAATGTCTTTATGCATTGCACTCCCATTGTGAAAATTGGATTAAATTGCCCGTCCATGAGCTCTGTGCTGTAGGGAGAGTCTCTCTGAGAGCAAACTATTTAGAAGGTGATCTTTGGACAGTAACACTTTTACACTCAAAAACTTTGCTAAGTTTAGCACTGAATTTTCTCACATTTCCCCAGACATTACTTTGCCAAATAAAATTGTTCCCCCTAGCAGAACTGCTTCTTTCCTCCAGATATCAGCTACAAGGTATAAAATGAATTGCCTTAAAATAGATAACCCATGCTGCATTTTCAGAAGAGTCTCTGTCTCATCAGTTTCTTTTCACTGCTGGTGCTGTGTAGTCCTCTTTAATCCTCAATTATCAGTTAACGTGCAATCAGGTGAATCTTTTGACCTTCAGGAAATAGAGATGCTTTCGTACCACAAAAGTTGGGCTCCTTTAATGTGTGAGAATATTTCTGCTTTTAGATGAAGAAGGAGTGCTGCTTTGGCAATGGGAGAGAGATTAAAACAAGGAAGGTGATTTCCTAACCCTGTTTGATGAATGGACTGTATGACTCTGCTTCCAGACCCTGTGCTAGCGGTAAGGTTTGGTGTAGGCACATGGTTCCATTAGCAACATAGCCTGCTTTCAGATATCTGAACTTGGACTGAAGAGTTTGTAGATTATGCAGGTGTATGATCTCACCATATGTCTTCTGTATATTTCTCTGATACTCTGACATTTTGTAAACTTTTAACAAAAGACTTTCATGAACATGATGCAGAAGTTGCTTCAGTAGGTCTAGGAGTTGACTTCCATAGAGTGAGGGAAGGATGGAAAAGCCTTGGTATTTGTTATATATGTTTTTTATTTCTTTGCTTCCATGAAAAATTGGAAAGAAGAGAATTAGAAGAGTGGATTTGAAAGAGAGACAAGTAATTAAGGCACATTGGGAAGTCTGGACTTCGTTTGGGAAATGTAGGCTCAGCTCTGCTACTTAGTTATTTGACACTTCAGGGTAAAGTAATTGATCTTTGGCCTCTCGGGCTCTTCTGTATATGAGGTTTTTGAACAAGATGTTCCCTGAGTCCTCTTATGGCAATAATTCCAGGAAGCCAAGGGTCTAAATTTGAGATTAAAATCTTGGTGGGATATTTTTAATCACTGAATCTACCTATTCTTTCTCCCTTTCCCTGTTCCCTCTCTCCCCCACTCTGTTTTTTTCCCCCTCTCCTCCTTTCATCTAATTATCCACAGTACTTTAGCATGTTTGTAGTATGTTGTTGATGATATATTTAGCATTTAGTAGTATCCCTGTTTTGGTGTGTTACATAGGTGGAAGTTGGTCATATCCTAAAGTCAGGTGAAATTTGCTTATTTAGAACTATAGGAATTTCTTATCCTTGCCCTAGCGTGTATACACACACACACACACACACACACCATATATATTCTAATAATTGGAATCGGTGCCATACATCAAGCACTTTATTTGGAAGTATAAATCAATTCATCTAGTTCTAGATACAATCATAATATCTGATCCCCTTCATTAAACAATTTTCCTATTTACTGAATTTTACAGTGTTATGAGAACAGAGGACCAAGAACAGTATCTGTAGGGCACTGTTATAAATATGTCTTCCTGTGAAGCACCATGTCCTCTTGTGTTGGTTAGCATGGGGGTTTTGATATCAGTGTGGTTTCATTCAATGAATTAGAATACAGTACTGACCTGTGGCAGAGAAAGAATGAATGACATTTAATCCAAAGTGGCTAGTTAATTCGTTTATCATTTTTTCCACTTACCTTTCTTCATTATTAAATAGGCTAGTTCACTTTACTCAATTAAAAAATGTAAGCAGTAAGAAAAAAAAGTAATATACAACTGTAGCTCTTCCACCCAGAGATAATTACTGTTATGTTTTTGTTAAATGTTAATTAGACCAATTTTAAAATTTATGAATATGTATTTTATACATGAAAATGAAATATATTCTAATATTCTTTAAGCTATCTTTCTGTAGTTTATGTTAAAATACTTCCATGTCAGAACACCTAAAACTCTATCTTTAATGGTTCTGTGTTGAAATAAATAGATATATTTAAATATAATTAGCTTGTCATTTGTTGGAGATGTATAGTATTCTAATTTGGGGACTATTATGTAAAATTTAGCTCTGGGTGTTCACCGCATGAAATGGACATTTTAAGGGCAATCTGTATACAAAAAAAATGTACTTTTCTTTTTCAAATCTGAAATTTCTAAATTCTTATCTAGGAGGGTTGGGCAATTCAGATTCTTCCCTGCAGAATATCACAGTGACCACAGACACCCTTGTGGGTCCTAGGTGTTGCATATCATTAACAACAAAGTAAACAAAATATTTGCCAAGCATAGTTTTAAAAGAGTATCTTGTTGGTGTTTTCACCAACATTCTGGTAATTGCAAGTGAGAATAAACTTATTAGCTAGCTGTCATAGGCAAGAGTAGTGAGCCTCTCCTGTCAGCACAGACTTTATGACCTGATGCCACTGTGTATCATCTGGGGATTCATTGCAGTTTGGGACGTTCTCAGGCAGAGGTCTAGAAGTACTAGGACTGCCTGGTGTAATTCTGTAACAGATTGTGTACTGAAACCAGGAGGGGTGTTGTGGACAGAGAATAGTTAGCAGGTGATGGATAAGGTGTGACTGTTCTTGACTAAGTGACATTAGAGACTGCGGTTGTCAGCGTAAGCTGCATTACAGACTACCACAATGTGGACGGCCTAGACAACAGAAATGTATTTTCTCAAAGTTTTTGAAGTCAGAAGTCCAAGATCAAGGCCTTAGAGGCAGGGTTTCTTTCCTTTGGGGCCTCTCTCCCTGGCTGGCATTGGTCACTGGCTCACTGTGTCTCCATGTGGTCTTTTCCTCTGTGTACACCCATCTGTGGTGTCTCTCTGTGTACAAACTCCTCTTCTTAGAAGGACTTCAGCCTAAGTGGATTAGCGTCTACCTTACAAAACTTCATTTTAAATTAATCACCTTTGCTTTAGATCTGAATGTAGTCACCTTTTCAGGTATTGGGCGTTAGGGCTTCAATATATGAATGGGGGGGACACAATTCCATAATAGGGACTCAAACACATGGATACACACAAGTCATATTGTAATAATGTCAGATGGTCTGGAGGTCTTAAATTGCAACTTCCTGTCCCCTGCACTTTCTGAGGCGTCCTCAGTGTTCTGTTCTCTGAGCTGTTTTCTGTGTCTGGTCTGTGGTGTGGGTGTGGAGCTGGAGGAGAGGCTCTCCTTTCAGGGAGGTGGGGTTGAAATGTTCTGCACCTGGACCTGGTGACAGTCACTGCTTCTGGCAGTCACATGTCTATTGCTGTTCCCACTAATAAGTACCATGGAAACCCAGTGAGCTCCGGGGTAGTGGAGAGGTGGGTGAACATGAAATCAACAAGTGACACTGGCTTTTCAAATGTCACATTATAAAAATAGAACCACTTGAGAGAAAGAGGGGCCATACTAGCATCCTGTTGCTCCTTGATTTTTGGCATCTGCTTTCCTTTCATTTGTAGTCATCTCCATGACAAGAGGGGAGACTCCTTGTTCCGATTATCTGCATGGGTTGGACAGGCTCAGATACCTCATCTCTTGTATGACACTGACACTCCAACAAGGAATTAATTTGATTTGTGTTTGAAAACCCAACTACATTAAGGCTTTACTGCTCTATACTTTTAGCATTACAGTTTAAGTTTGAGGGGTGTTAACACCTTCCTTCCTTTTTGCTTCTTTCTTATTTTTCCATTTAAAAAACAAGTTAATGTCATGTCACTGATAGATAAATTCTAATCACAACCCCTAAATTGATAGACCTACATGTTCAGATTTGGTCCAGATACCATCTGCATTCTTAAACCCAGCTGCCCAAAGGAAACCCCTACCAATTTAACTCAGTGGACTGTTTGTTGGATTTCATTTAATGTGGATGTTAATTTTTTGTTTTGTTTGCCACTCTCTGATGCTATTACCGTCTAATTAGGTTGAAAATCAGCGGTTAGAACTGGAGTGCATGGAATAGTTGTTATTTTTCCTCTGATCATAGTTGCGCTCTTAATGATGTGCGTATAGTCAAGAGTGTGTGTGTGAAAGAGCACACATTCTACAGAAGCGGCCATGGGAGTCACTCAGGAAGGTGAGGTTGAATCCAGGTTTTGCCTTTTATGAATTACCTGGTTTGGCACAAGCCTCCATGAGTCTCAGTTTCCTCATTTGTAAAAACTAAGATAATGGCTCCCTCCTAGCAGATAAGGCTGCTGCATATTCTGTAGATGTTAAATCCTCTTATGCACCAAGGTGCTGCACAGATTAATAATCTATGCACTGGAAGCCAGGGGGTGTTTGGACATGTGGGAACTAGGGCAAATTGAAATCATATGAAAGGCATGTCGTGAACTAATTCTAAATTTAAATTTGAAAGCTAAATTTAATCTTAAGTGTTAAAAGCTACATGTAGGAAATAATACTTGAAATTAATTCAAGCTAGAAAGCAATATAGAGAGGAAAAGAGTGATGCTATGAAAATTAAAATTCCTCAACAGTGCTGAATAGAGAAAAGGATCCATCTCCAGGCAACTGGACACGAATTTCTCAGCGCTTGAGGATGGCAGACTTAAGCAGCATGGCCTTTCTGTGTGATTGCCCCAGAAGTGTGGGATGCTCAGTTTGAAACCAAACTCTGTGTCAATCTTTGATATCTCAATTTTTGACACACTAAACCCAAGCAGAAGAGAAAATGTGCCTCTGAAACCTGAAGAACCCTTGCTGTCATCTCCTCAACACCCTGGCTCATGCAGTCCCTTCAGGATGATTGTCCTTAAGAAATGATTTTCAGTGCTGAGTACAGAACACTTTAGTGAAGCATTTCTTTCAAAGTGTATCTTGATAGGTTTTGTGAACTATTAAGTAAGATTTCGTATGCTGAGATGAAGTAAGATGATTTATCTTTCTGGAGAAAGCTAAAATTCATCTCATTGACTTTTTTCCCAATCTTTCCTCATTTTCTTCTTTTCCACATAAATATTAAAAACAATCCAAACATAGTAGTAAATCTAAAATCCACAAGGATGAAAATTTAGGGCTTTGATTTCTTCTGTTTGTATTGAAACATGGTATGATAAAAAATGTTTATTGTAGCTTAAAGCAGAATGAATCTGTTCAGATAAGTTAGTGAAACGATCAAACATTCCTCTTCCACACAGCCGGTCTTAAGATCCTTTGTTTTCCAACTACTTATTAAGCACCTACTATTTGCCATGTGCTGTCTTAAGAATGTAACAGAAGGCTGAAGGAACAGTGAAAATCTACTGAGCATTGGCCTTCCCAGAGCTTACATTCTAATTGAGAGGTCAGATGACCATGAGAATTTCTACCCTTGTGAAATGCTGAGTACGACAGTGGTACCGAGAGTTTGAGTGTAAGCAGCTGTTCTAGGAAGCCTTTAGCTGACAGGGTGATATTTGAACTGAGTCCCAAAGAGGATAGGAAGCCAGATACAGGAATTCCTGGGGGCAGAAGGGTACCAGAAAGAGAAAACAAAATAGAAGGGTCTTGAATGATAGAAAAATGGGTAGTGTCGCTGAGAATAAGAGTGAGGGAGTGAAGTGGGAGATGAAGACAAAGTAAGACACATAAGGAACTTGGACTTGATTTTTTTTGTTATGAAAACCCACAGGGTTTATGTAGAAGAAGGTCCTGTTATGCCTTATGTTTTAAAAAGGTTACTTTGGATGCTGTGTGTTGCTACACTCCAGGGAGCCGCACTTCAGCAGGCAGACAAATAAAATACAAGGTCACTGCCAGGTTCTAGTCAAGTGATCCACAGTCTGGACTAGAAGGAAGATGTGGTGGCATTCACTCTTAGACCGAATGTGCCTTGGAGGGTAAGGAAAAGGACTTACATGGGAGGAAAAACAGCAATGAAAAATCAAGATTCCCTCTTAGATGTCTATACTGCATAATGGGGGGATGGCATCATTAACTGAGATGGGGACACAGAGAATAGCGGATATGGGGGGGTCCAGATGAAGAAATGTTTTAAGCATCCAGTGTTCTTACTGCTTGTTGTGTGTGAAGTTGGGCACTTATGGAAGATAATGGATAGCCTGTGAATGATTAAAAAAAACAGTAGTTAAAAGGGAAGTGGCGCAGGAGAGTGGACGTGGAGACCACCATCAACACTGAAATCCAGGGGTGGAGTTTCCTGTAGATTCAGTGCAAGGAGGATGAGATCAGTACCTATCAACCTTGTCTGCACTTTGAATCACATGAGAGAGATAGAACATAAAAATTATTACATGTTCCCAGGCCCTATTGTAGACCAATTGAAATCTCTTTTTGGGAACTGGGGTAGCAGGAACTGGGGTAGCAGGCTTCAGTACTTTCTATAAAGATCTCTAGGTTATTCTTTTTGGACAGCTCAATTAAAAGAAAGGGGAGGGGCTGCTGATCCTATTAGAATAGTAGTCCGGGACCAGGAAAGAGAAGCACCCCAGTAGAACCTGACAAACCTCATCTTTTGGAAAAGAAAAGGAAAAGAAATAAGGGAAGGTCAAGTACTGCAGTCATGAGGATAGGAGTCGCAGGACTCAAACCAGCACCATCTGTGGGAGTGGGAGACTTTCACCAGCCAGACTCCCTGCATTCATTCTCATGGAAGGGCAGATAGTGACCCTCAACAGAGCAAGAGAGGACACCTCCCAGGTAGCTCCTTATTAACAAGTGAAATACTGGAAGTCCTTCAGCCTGAAATGAGGTCCTGATGGCTGATGGCAGTGTCAAACTCAGAAACCTTTCCTGTCTCTAGGATTGGTAAAATCTATCTAGGAAAACTTATATAAAACAAATTGGAATGTTTTCTGTCTCTGATAGTTTGGCCATCATTTTTATTGTAATACCAAGCATTATTAAAGGCAGTGTAAAGGGTTGGAGAGGTGGCTCAGCAGTTAGGGCTTTTGCCTGGCATGGGCAAGGATGCAGGTTTGAACCCTAGCACCTTGTAAAAAATGGAATGTTGGAGCAAAGAAGGCCACATGAGAAACTAAATAAACTTGATTCTCTTTTTCTCTGTCTCTTTCACTGTCCCTCTCTCTTAAAAAAATACAGTATAAAATGGGCTGGAGTGTGATTGATGTGAAATGTTGCAATATGTATCTTTTCATGTGAATATTTCAATATGTGTCCTTTTTCAGCAATCCACTTTAAGTCTTCTCTCTAAAACAAATAAATAAAATACATTTAAAGAGTTATTGTGTGTGTGCAAGAAAGTTCATCACAGATATACTAGCAAAGGTTTGCTAACACATTTTCTACTGTAAAGGCATAAATCACTTCTTTAAAATCATAGCAAGAGAATACATTTATAATATAATATGACGTATGAAAGCAAATTTAAAAATCACATATAACTAGTTATAATGAAAATTTTAGAAAATAAGCATTGTTAAAAAGTATATATATATGTATGTATGTGTGTGTATATATATATGTATGTGTGTGTGTGTGTGTGTGTGTGTGTGTGTATATAAATACAGCCAAAATGTTAAAATGTTAAGAACAACATTTGCTTAATGATGGATTATGGTCACCTTTAACATTCTTAAATTTTTCACTTAAATTTCATTTAATCTATTTTAAATCTTTAACTTTTCATGTGGTTCAGATGCCCTCTGGTTTTAATAAGAGTAAGAGTTGACATAGTATTTTAGAAGACACTGATCAATTGTTAATTTTTGATTATTGTAATTAAGAGTTTTATTATTCTGTTCTCTGAATTTGGAATGAGACTATCTGCTTCTCTGGGATATTGCAAGAAGTAGAAGAGATAACCAGTGAAAATCATGCTGTGCAATCCCTTGTCCATATTACTATACTCCTACCAATGAACTTTAGTCTTCCCAACTGTTTTCTACTTGACGTTTTGTAAGTTTAGGTGAAATGGTAGAATGGATAGATGTAAGATTCATTCTATATGCTAATTGATGTAAACTGACGTCCTAGAAATAGGAATTATGATTGGATACATTGTCATGGGGATACCCTTTCTCTTTGGTTATGATTGGATGTGTCTGAGCATCATTCTGGCCAAGGAGAGTAGAAGGAAATGTGCCAGAGCAGCAGGAAAGGATTCCCCACCCTAATTAAGAGTGAAAGCCACTGGAGAGATTGCATGCTCCAGCTTGCAATTGCTACTATTCAATGAGATTATAATGCCTGGAGCTGCCATGGCCATTCTGAGACCATGACACTTCAAGCCCGAGAAGAAGCCCCTGTCCGTGGATTACCAAAGCAACCAGGAGCTGCCCACCTTTGGATATCTTGTTGGAACCAATAATCGGAAAGTCAAAGTCTGTATGCCTCTGATGGTCAAAGATGGTCAAATGTTTGTTATAGTAATTGGTGCCACCTATGGAATTTGACATTGGGTTCCTCCTGAACAAAACAGAAAAATAGAAAAAAAATCTGCCATATGTTTATGTATTCTAAACATTTATGGCACTAACATGTTTTAACACACTTCTTCATATAAATGTCTAGTTAATTTGGCAAAATAATCATATTTAATGTTCATATAAATTTACTACTATGAAGTTATTCTAGAAACAAGGTCCACTGAATTTGTGAGAGCTGGGGAGTCTTAAACAAACACATTGTGAATCATAAGTTAGCTGAATTCTGTTTCCAGCATTACAGGCTTAGTTTACTACAGCATGCTGGCAGGGCTACTTCTGCTCATGTGGAGGTGTTCAAGTGGACACCAATGGCCACAGTCACTGAAAATTTCATTTAGCTGAATCTCTCAAAAATGTTTAGAGTATTTGCACTTTGACAATACACAAATGTGAAATTAAAATCAGAATAGCATACATTTCTTGTATGTTTTATAGGTTGAATTTAGCAAATTTTGCTACCCTGGGAGGAAATGTTATAAATGATCAGTGGGTTCCTCAGGATATTTGAGAAAGTGCTGTGTGAGCATGAACATATCCAGGGCATGTGCTACTATTTAGCCACAAATATAACTGGAATACTGGCATATTTTCAGATAGAAATAGCAATGGAAAGTGAGATGTTTTAGACAAGGCATTGTTGGAATATTTTCCTCTTGGGATTATACAAACTTCTTACTTATTTTTAGCAGTTATTAATGATATTATGAACATAATTTACATTCCTGTAAAAATGAGTTTATTGATTCTCCATCAATGAGAGGGCCCCATCAATGAAGTCAGCACCCCAGATGGGAGAAATCTTAAGAGAAAAAGAGGCCAGGGCAGAGAGAGGGTGCAACGTGAGAACAGTAATATGGACTAGCTCAGGATTATAAAGCAGTCACTTACTCCTAGAGACTTTGTGGACGCTGTCTGATGGAAGCAAAGAGGCCATGTTCAGCACTTCACTCACTCTCTGCACCGTGAGAAGCAGGTGGTAGCAGACTGCAGGCAGCGCCTCCTTGATCTTCCAGCACTAAGAAGAAAATAATGGGACTGCCCACGAGAATCTTGCCAACACATTCAGTTTCTTATAGGGAATACTGGCTTTGTGTTCATGGAATATAGTTTATGTGTATGAAACCTTACCATTGGAGAGTAGAAATCCATTAGGTTTTAAATAGAACCTTTGAAAAAATTGATTCTGAAAGTAAAAGGAAAAATTGCAGGAGGTAGGGGGAAGGTTAGTCCATTTCAGAAATCAAATGATGTTTACCAAATATGTATACCTGTTGGTTATTGGTGGGAACCACCTGGACCGTGCATTTTGCTTCTGTGTGTACTCCTGTTAACAACTATCCCAACAAGTCTATGTGGTGTGAGTGTATGTGTCTGTTCCCTTAATAGACATGGTAAGGTGACTTCCATGATAAAGATGGATTTCAGACACTGTGTAATTGTAGTTACTAAGTAGAAAACGGTTCTCATGAAATTACAACAGGGTCACTAATTGTGTGTTTTCTTACTGACCTCTTACCAGATTGATCTCACAGGACACCTTGTTAGTCTCTTTTCCTTATATGGGCAATTCTAAGGTTGAATTCCTGAGATCAGAATTTTCATCCTAAACAAAGGAAAGGCAAAGAGGACCTTTCTGAAATAATGGAGCTGGCAAAGGCATTTATAGATATGCTTGATATTCTGGGAGCCCTACTGTTATGGATTGAATTGTCCTCCAACCCCAAATTGACTTGTTGAAATCCTCACCTCCTATTTGAGAATATTAGAAGATGAGGCTAATTTTTAAGTAGGTCATGGAGGTAGAGCCCTCATAAAGGGATTCACATACTTCTACGAAAAGATAGGAGGGAGAGCTCGCTTCCTCCTCTCTGCCTTTAGCTGTATGAGGGTACAGGGATCTGGCAGATGTCTGTAAACAAGGAAGGATCCTAAGACCTAGACCTGCCAGGGTCCTGAGCTTGCACTTTCCAGTCTCCAGAACTATGAGAAATAATTGAGGTTTAAGCCACCTAATCTATGGTGTATTTATTTTAGCAGGCAGTATCGACTAAGACACCTACCTGGCTTGCGTGGTGAGAGGCCTTGGTTAAAGGTAGAACAGGTGATTTACAGGTGGCCCCAGGTTGGAGAGGATGCTTGTAAGTCAAATGATTATAATCAATCACTACTCTTTAACTTTGCAATATTTTAAATTAATTTTATATTTTAGCTTCCTAAGGAAACCAATGAAAATAATGTCGTCGTCAGCTGTGCTGTACTGACTGTTTTCTAAGTACTTGTCATGGATTATAGACAGCATCTCACTTAATTCTCAACATGGTCTTGGGTGGGGGGCAGGTAATACTATTATCGTCATTTCACTGAGCAGGAAACTGAAGTGAGGAGAAGATGAGTAAAATCCTCATTGGTGGTAGGAGGGTCCTCATTTTGTAACCAGGATTATGATTTTAAAGTCTTTATTCCATTGCCTCTCATGAAAGATTCACTTAGACTCTAAACTATTTCAAAAGATAAGCATGCCCTGTGGCACGCAAGGAGGTGGGTTTAAATCTCCTATCTTCCAGGAGTATGTTTACCACCTGAACTGCAGGTGGGGCATGTAATTGCATCTCAAAATTATTTCCAGGAATAGTGATAGGACCAGCTGTGTTTCTCATAAAAGATTAGGCACAAGTCATGTATGAGGTTTTTTCCTACTCCAACTTGTGAATGCTCTAATAGTAGGTTAAAGTGATTAAGAAAAACAAAATTAAATAAACTGGTGTAAACATAGTACATCCAACTTCCAGAAGGGCAATAAATGTTGCATGGAGACATTGATTCCAGCCACGTTGCGGTCTCTGGTATTTCTGTTTAGCTAATGTACTTAATATTGGTTGAAAGATAAAAGTATATTGAGAGCCAGTATATCATATGGTCAGCATTGCATGGTTTCAAATACTCCAGTGAACCCATCTGGAGAGTTTTAGCCACCAGGGCTTGGCTGCCTCATTAGCTGTCTCCAAAAGGCCTTGCCCAAGCAACAATACAAATCACTGTTGTTTCAGGGCAATGGTGCAGAGTGGAAGAGAACAAACATGTTCAATTGTGTTGTGTTTTCTGTGTTAAAATCTAAAGATGGATGCAAAATGATTCAGCGATTCCAGTGGAGCACTGTGTCTCACTGTAAGCATTCATATCAGAATAATCCTACTTAAGAGATGCTAATCAGGAAAGGGCATTTTATGACAAACATGAATATTTCCACCTCCAAGACTCCAGGACACAGTTATTGTCACAGATTTGCAGCCTCATGGGATCTGAGTTAGGAGGAAAGTCATTGGTTCCCAGTCCAATCCTCATTTCTTGTTTGGATCTCTCAACTATTAAGTGGCTTCCAAGTCTCTGCTTGACTTCAGCGACAAGTCTCATGATCTCCTTAGACTTGCCATTCTGTTTCTAGAGGGTCATTTGAGATGACATCACATTGTTAGTCAGATTCCACCTGCTGTTCATGTTCTTCATGCTATCCTCTGGAGGGAGAATGAGCTGGTAGTTGTTTCAGCAGACTCTGGATGTTTTGATGTTTAAAATACATCTTTAGGTTACCCAGTTCCTTTCCAGGGGGCAGGGCTTTAGTCCCAATGGCATCCTGGTTGCTCTCTTTGAGAGTTTCATCATTTTCCCCAAACTCTCAAGCCTCCCTTGTCAATAACTGTGATCTTTGGCAAACCATCTGTGAGCCGGGTTTCCTCATCTGTAAGATCGATATATCACTGTGCCTGCCTGAAAGGGATGCTGTGAAAATGAAAAGAGATGCTGTGCGGCAGAGAACCGTGCCTGGTGAACTGTAAGTGCTGAAAAGATGATAGCTATTGTTACTGTCACAATATCTTGTAATTGTTAAACCCAAGTTTGAGTATTGGATCTCCAGACCAGGGTCCATATTAACTCTTTTCTGTAGTGTATTAGCTGTTTCCCCCGTTTTGTATTATTCATGAATTTACTATCATGTTCCACTACTTGAATTTATTTTTAAAAAGGGCATTCATTTGGCCAGATTAATTCTTCTTGCATCTACATTGGCCCTAAATGATCACAGTTTGTTTTTCATTCACTCACAAGCCACTCTACTTTTTTATAGGTCATGGATTCTAACACCTTTCCTTTGCTGAGAATCACCTGTCAACAGAGTTCTTGTAAACGCCCCAGGTTTCCATTCTTCTGGTTATGTGGAATGTGCTCTTACCCATGAATCCTATTGCTGAATGAATGTATTATTATTTCTTGGGACCCAAATCTGAGTAGAGGGCTAAGGAAACAAAGTTCTCTTTTATCAGACCTCCTTCCTTCCTTCTCATACTCTGGGATCAGAGAGGAGTAGGAAGGCAATATTTTCTTTGATACCTGCTTCTATAATTTGTATAGCTCAAATAGGGGACAGAAACACGTTCTTATGCAATTTGATAGAACATAATTTAAGGAACTGCTTTGTAAATAAATTTTCAGCTCCTTCTGGAAGTTAATGCAGTTATCCTATTCTCTTCTTATGGGCTATTACTGCTAACCAGCAGTTGCCCTATACCAAATTTTTTTTTCATGGTGTTCGCCTATCCTTTAGAATGTTTACTCTGTGACTAGTTGGCATTTTGAATGCATTCTGCTTCTATGATGGTATTATTTGTGATTTCATAATTAGAATTTCTCCTTTTAAGAGTCTTCTAAATCTCTTGGGCCATCTTTCATTTATTAGATGAAGCAGACTTACAGAAACATAAATGGACTTTAAATATTTGTATAGCATTATATTTTATATATATTTTTTTGAGTCATGTGTTTTAAAGCCTGTTGGATCAGTTTGATTTGTTGAAGAGCAAGCAGCCATTTGTTGTTATTCTCTGTTTTTTTTAGTTATTTCACCTATACAAAGTACACCTTTTTGTAGTGTATGCATAATAAAATGTAATATATAAGACTTGAATGAGTATTATGGTTCATCCATATTGTATATTATAAAATGCTCAGAACAGCATTGTGCATATGTTCATTGAGTGTTAGCTTCTATTGGTGGGGCTCCCATCATCATCATTTTCATTGAAAAAAAAATTCCATTTTCAAAGAAAATACCGACACTGTTGTTTGATACCATATGCAGCCAAATGTTTCTTTTCCGTATGCTCTATTTCATTCTAAATCACAACTGTCATTTTAATGAAGAGCTCATTCTTCATCCAAATGATATTACTGGGGACACTATTTTAAATAGGGTAGTTGGGTAAGGCCTCTTGATGGAGGTAGAATTTAAGGAAGTTCTGAGGAAGCCAGGAAAATATCTTCAGGGAAGAGGGAAGAGCATGGGCTAAGGACTTCACATGGAGTATATGTGTGCTGTGCAGACTGTGACTTGGCAGGGAGTGAAGCCAGTGGGGAGGAAATGGCAGCCTGGGAGATCTGAGAAGTAGCCATGGTGAGAATATAATGAGAACTTTGTATTTATTCTGTGAAAGATGAGAAACTATGGGAAACTACTGAACAGGGTTATGGTTGGTTTGTTTAGAAAATGATAATTTTGAGGTAGGAGTGGAAGCCAGGAAAGCATTTGAATAGCTATTGCAGTGGTCTTGGAGAACAGTGTTTTACACATGGATGGGAGTAGGAACAGAAGAGTGGGTTCAGGGTGTTCTGATTTAAAGATAATTTTAAGGTGGTATCAACAATAAAGGTTGATGTGGAGCAGGCATAGACAATGAGATTAGTCAGCTAGAGATTAAGTTTGACTAGAGTGTTTTTAATTTATTTGTGTTCTTTAATCTGTGCAAACTGGGTATGTGGCAGTGCTTCTTGCAGAAGGAGGATATTAGAGTGGGATATGTAGTCATTTGGTTTGGGATCTGTTGAATTCAAGATGTCCCTTGGGCTTCCAGTAGGATATGTTTCCAGGAAAAGTAGCATCACATGAAGACTTCCCTAGCTTCCACTTGCCCCCTGTGTCACATTTGACCTATTTTTAAGAGGAAATCAATTATTTAGGGAGGAAAAAGCTCCACAAACTAAAAAAAAAAATGTTAACAAAACAAGCAGTGGACTTGGCTTCAGATGCTTCTTTGTTTTAAAGTGATAGGCTAGCTGCATTCGTGACCTAAAAGAAAATTCAGTGGCTTCCAAATATTCATACTAACTGGAATCTTGGAACCCTTTACTACTTAAAAGAACAGAAGTAATTCATTACAATATTATAGTGGAAACTTCTTTGGTGGAGATTGAGAAGAGTGGATGATGGTGGGATTCCATATTATAGATACTTAGTAATTCAAAGTCTTGGAATATAGTAACACACACCTTACTGATTAAAAAAATATATATATATGATTTGTTTCATCATATTTTTCATTTAAAAATTTAGGTTAAATACTATCTTAATTACATTATGACACTATCTACTTAATAAAAAAAGGAAATCTGTAATAACACTCTCCCTAAAGGAAATGATGCTGAGGAAGCTGATGATTTCAGTTGAAAGAATCTGCAATAACTGGGTAACTGTATCCATCACCTCCTTTTGATGACGGATAGAAAACTGAGTTGTAAAGAATTACCTGTAGCTCTGAGTACTTTGACCTTAGCGGTTCATGTTGTTTTCTTCTAATATTAGAGCTTCTCAGTTTTTGCATCAAAATTGCTGACTCCTTAGGAACTTTTCCAAAGGTTTTTAGAAGTTGGGGTTTAGAAAAGTTTCATTTTGGTATTAGAGATTGCCTCTTAGCCACTCTGATTCAGAAGCTAGAACAATGAGACAACCTGAAAGAACAAAATGAATCAATATGCCTAATTGGGTTTATGTTTTGTGTGTTTATTTTTTGTCTTTCCCAGGTGCTTTTGGATACAGATTCCCCCCTTAATTTGTTGGAGCTTAGGCGTCATGATGTAATCTTCAAGAACATGCTTACAGTGCCCTCATGATTTCTGTTTAAATGACAAGAATTCCACCTCAGATTTGTTTTGAGATCTCCAGGTTATTTTCGTTTTGTGCAGGTGTATAGAGTTGATGTTAGGGATGTACCCCTTAGTAAGTGGGAAAACTTTCAGTTAGGTATTGCTACTATTAGAAGACACCTTTCTTAGATGTTGTCAATTGCTACCACTACTACTCATAGAGACTGAGTAATTTTATCTCTGGATCTGGACATATATTTTCTCTGGTAAGGTTAAATGTGTCTTAACAGAGCTCATGCAATGAGCCTGCAAGTTGGTATCCTGGAGAATGTGCATATCTTTCATGTATTATTTCCTAATGTTTGTAGTAGATAGTAAAATACATGGTGCCCACTTCTGTGGAGCCAACTGGGCAAGTCAGGAAATCTGAATTCTGGATCTGATTCTTCTACAAGCTGATTTACTTGCTTTGTACCAGTTTATTTATTATTTTTTTGTGTTTTCTAGAGATTGATTTCTCCATCAATGTGATTATGAGGTTAAAATGATTGACATTTGGTATCTCTTTCATGTCAAATTGAACTGTGATCCTCTCTGTATAATAATGGGAAAAAGTGGGTACATCACTATCAAAGTTTGGCATTAAAAAGGGAGAGATACCAATTTTGTAACCCCAGAAGTATGGGTCAGACATACATGATTGCAACGCTTAGGCCTGAGTTCATGTTCTGGTGTCTGCTGCTGAACTCTAAAAGTAAGCTCCAGTGTAGCAGTTCTCTGGATTATTTTTCCCAAAATCTTTTCATCACACTCATGATAATGAGGGATATGGTGGTGATGGCTGTGAGAACAATATGGTTGGTGGTGGTGATGGAAATTGTACCAACTTTTTTAGAGCTCTTATAATAAACAAAAATTGATTCCCTCACAGTACTAGAGGATAGAAGTTCAAAATCAAGGTGTTGGTATAACTGTGCTCTCTCTCTGAAAACTCTAGAAGAGAATCCTCTTTGCATTCCTCTGTTTATAGATTCATCACTGCAGCCTCTGTGTCCTTCTTCCCATGGCTGCAAGCCTGTATGTGTGTGTGTGTGTTTCTGTGTCCAAATTTCCCTTTTCTAATAAGTATAGTACACCAATCATTTTGTGTTTAGAGTCCACTTTACTCCTGTTTGATCTCATCTTTATTATGTATGCAATGACCTTGTTTTCAAATAAGGTCACGTTTGAAGATTCTGGATAGCCATGAATGTTGGGGGACACCTTTCAGCTCAGTACATGGGTGGCGGAATTTTAGTGCTAGTTCAGGTGTTGGTAATGGGGATGGGTGATGATGATGATGATAGTTGTGGTGCAATATGATGAGATTGGTGGTGATATTAGTATTGGTGATGATATAAGGGTTAGTGCTAAGGCAAGACAAACATCTGAATATTGGGCATTTTAGATTTTTGAGTCACTGAACTGAAGATAGGTATCCCATACTGGGCCCTCATGACAAACATGAAGAGGGTCCATTCCCTTACAAACCCTGCTCAAGTCTTTCCTAGGCCTTGAGGTAATTTACAGAATACTAGTGTTTAATCAGCTTTGTGTCCCTGTGACCATAAGACCTGACAAGAGCATATAGAGGAGGGAAATTTTATTTTGGCTCACAGTTTTAGAAGTTCAGTAGATGGTCAGAAAATTCCAAAGCTCTGTGCAAGATGTAAGGTAGAACATCATGGTGGAAGGGCATGTCAGAGGAAGGCAGCTCAGGATATGGCAACCAGGAAGCAGAGGTGGGGCGGGGGACAAAATATAAACCCATTTTGTCATCGGGGGCAAAATATAAAATCATAGTCATGCCTTCATGACCTGCTTTCTCTGTTCACACCTTACCTGCCTGTTGTTAATGCCCAGCTAAACCTTCAATGGTTTAATCCTCTGATTAGGTCACAACCTTATTATATATATGATTTTACCTCTGAAAAATTCTTGCATTGCCTCACACATGAGCTTTTGGAGGACACCTCATATCTAAACCATAATAACTGGTATAGAAGAGGACATGACTGGATTTAGCTCCAGCCTCCACAAATGAGTGAAAACATTTGACCCTTGACTCTGGGTTTTGCTGACTTTGCCTAGCATGATTTCTTCCATTGCCATCCATTTACCTTCAAAGGTTGCAATTTCATTGTTTATAATTGAAACCCAGGCCTGTGTGAAAGGTAGTCAGTCGTATGTATTAGATCCAACAAAGGTGTAGCAACACGTAATGTAGGACAATCGTAGATATGTATGAGGGATGAGGGGGTAGGGGAAGGTGGGGGAAAGGAGAAGGAGGGAGAATAGGGTGGGTTCAAGGGGGTGATTCTGATTTAAGAATATATGCATATCATATTGTTACTTTATATGCATTTTTGTGCAACAACTAAATTTCTTAATAAAAATAAAATTATTTTAAAAAATATGTAAATGAGTGACTGGCAGTGTTCCAACAAAATTTTATTTACAAAAAAAAAAAAAAAAAGAAAAGGGACATGTAGCCACTCAAGTGTGCTTAGCACAGTAATTTTCAACTTTAAGGTATTAAAGTATGCTTGCAAGTACTTGAAATTTGGTGGGAGGAAATACAAAATGATTAATAGATTTTAGAGAAGCATTGCTGAGCACGTCCTTGAGGGATCCATACATTTCTATTGCATGGAAAGAAGTTCTGCTACCTTAGATCACCCCTGTAGAGACTCCAAAGGTAGTCCCTTACCAGCTAAGGAATTGGGCTTTGGCTCTACCATACCTGGACACTGAAGAGTGATTTACCTGCTCCATTTGAGCTGTTCATCCAGGGTTCCATCTCACAAGATATACATTCATTTGTAACAAAAATACTTATTACACATTGATCCAAATTTGACTGCAAACCAGTGAATGGTTCCTAGCACACACGCTCCTGTAGAGTAAGGCAGGCAGTATCTTAAGGGTTCCTGGAGAAGTGAGGGGCAGGAGAGGATTGTTGTGTCCACAGGATGCCAGTGCAGATTTTCTCCCTCTAGGAAGGAAGACAGGGTTTCTGTTTACAAAGCACTTTTAGTTTCTTAGATAGCAAAAATAATAAGTTTTACAGAAAACATACACAATGCATTTGTAGTCCACATTCAGGATCATCTCCTTGTCCTTTTAGTTCTTATAAGAAACTTTATATTATCTGTCATCATATTGCATAAAGGCCTGAAATTGTATCTCTTCTTCCTCTTGCTCTAAAATTGATGTCAAGAGTGATCTTTGAACTATTGAACACTCAGATGTTTCTATTCTGAAATATCTAAAACTTTAAAAATCCTACTTAGTGGAGTGAATGAATCATTTTTCTGCTCAGGGGGTTTTCTCAATTAGAATTTTTAAGGTTAAAATTACTCTAGAATCCTGCAGGAGGACCTTTGGTGACCTGCTATGTCCCACTCCATAATCTCTTCTTGTTCACCTACCATGCACCAATGAAATTCCATTTTTCTTTTCCTAAGTTTTAGTTCACAGCTAAGAGCAAAGAGAAATGCATCCAAAGCCAGAAGGTATTTGGGAAAAAAAGCTCAGTGGTAGCTGCAGACTGGGGCTTTGAGGGCTGCAGTCCTGAGTAATTAAGAATGTTCAAAGAAAAAGTACTTCAGAAAATTGACTCTAATTTATAAAAGAAAGCAACATACATTAAGGTAATCTATGCAAAGCCACAAAATATCCTGCTTTGCATATTTTTTAGACTTCGTGTTAAAAATTCTTAGCCCAGGGGCTGGAGCAGTGGCTCAGCAGTTGGAGTGCTTTGACTGGCACGCAGTAGTATCTGGGTTCAAACACCAGTACTACAAACACAACTAAGTGTTGGAGAAACAAAGACCAAATGGAAAAATAAATAAAATTGATTTTCTCTCTCTCTCATTCTCTTACTTTAAAATAAATTCTGCCCAAAATAGAAATCTCCAGTGTTCCCTGTTTGTGGGAAGCATTCCTCATCCTGCCCTGGGTAGCAGTGAGCTGGAGCCCTGGATTGACATGAACAGTACACAGGCTCAGTTTTTTGGAACATGAGAACTGGAAAGCAAAATAATTTTGATAAATCCTTTATTAAGAGAAAGCTAAAATTTCTCCTTCGAATTAAAACAAGTTAGTGGAATTTGTCTTTGGAATACATGAAAATTTAAGATATTCTTCTTAAAAACATCTTTTTTATTAGGTTGCCAATATGAGTATAGTTATTTCTTTCCCATCTGTTTTGTTCATGTCAAATGCCTTGTGTGTGAGCCTTATTGGTATGCCTTTATCATCAAGGTAGTATTTTTGCATTTGTCCAAATAATTGTAAATTCTCCCAATTAGGCAACTGGAGTTTCATTTACTTTTTGAGCAAATGAAAGATTTTTAAAATGGTTTTTTCATGTAAAGCACTACTACAGATTAAAAGCCTGCTGCAGTGTAAATCCTTACTGTCACCCATCTCTGCTCCATTCCTCAGGCATCACTGGTCCCAGGAAACTTTCATCTTTTATTAGCCACTAGTCAAGAGAAATATTTTCAGCTGCAGAGGATGTGCCCTCTCTATAGACCCACTCTTTTGTGGTTTGGTGGTTGGGGAAAGTTTGACAGGGCAGACTTGATTGGCTGCTCTTTGAGGTGTTAGTTGGTATACGTCTTTATGCTGTAGCACAAACTTGCTTTTTATAATGAGATTTTCAGGTAGGGCATTCCTTTCTCCACTGCTTATTCTCACTGTTGTTCTTGTTGAAATCATTTATTGCAAACTTTCCTCTCCACCAAAAATAAATAAGTAAAAGAAGATTCTATGAAGAGCAAAACCAATGCAGTTCATCTCTAAATTACTTCGAATACCTAATATAGAAAGAACCTAAACAAGAACAGCATCTGCTCAAGTAAAAAAAATGTTTTGTGCAAAAAAGAGGATTGTTACTGCTTATTTTAGAATTGCCATAATGCTTTTGAAACGTACTATGAGAGTAATAAATGTTAATTACCAAAAATTAGAAAGTGCAATCAAGCAGAAAGACAAAATCTCCAAAATTATATCTACCAGGAAGAATAAAAATCACTTTTAAAATCTGGAGTAATACTTTCTTTCTTTTTATTTACCTTTCCTATTTTTCTTTTACTATTTCTTTGTCCTGGAATTTGGTTGAGGGTATATGTATGTATGCATAGGTGTATTTGAATGCGTACAATTTTGTTTCTACATATAGAGTAGTATTTTGTACTGGTTGCTCTTAAATTGTTTTATTTGTTCATGTCGTAATGAAGTATTATAGTAGTGAATTTGCTAGATTAAATAACTAGGGAAATATTTTTGATGAGTGACATTGTGGTGAGATATTAAGGTTGAGAACTGTTGTAATGCTAAGCATGTTGTTATGGTTTGGATCTTAAATGTCCCCCAAAGGCTCATGTGCTGAAGATCTGGTCCCCAGTGTGGCAGAGTTCAGGGGCAGAGCTTTTGGGAGGTTATTGGATCACGAGGGCTCTGACCTTATTAGTGGATTATCCATTTATGGATTCATAGCTTAGTGGATTTGGGGAGAAGGGATTTGTTATAAAAGTCAGCTCTCTTTACTTCTGGTTTCCATGATGTTGATGCTGGTGATGTGGATGTCAGGTTCGTGTCCTCTCGGAGTCGAAGAATGAAACCGAGGGACACCAAGGCAAGCGTAGTAGACAAGTTTTATTATAGAAAGCATAGAAAGTAAAGCATAGGAAAAAGAGCAGACTTCCCCCAGAGTGGGGGAAGGGGACAGAGCCGATGAGGCAGTGAGCTTTGCCCCTTTTATATGAAGAACTCTCCTGGATTGTTCACTGCTTCCCTGCCCCTGTACCTAGCACCCAGGTGCGGGGAATTCTGGTCCAGTCTTTGATCCGTGCCTTAGGCTCTTTGATCCATGCCTTAGGTGCCAAGAAAGATTGTGGTTCCTTGCTTAGCAGCAGGGAGTGTCTGCATCTGGGCCTGTCTTGTCAGACCCTGGTTAGCATTGGGGGATGTCTTTGCCTTCTCAGGAAAGATGATCTCCTGATCAACCCACATTGCTCTGCCTACACTGAACTGCCTAACTTTTTCTGCCTCAATGTCTTCAGTCTTGCTCCCATCACATGCTCCCTGCCAGGATGTTTAGCCTCACCACAGCCCCACAATGATGGGGCCAAGTGACCATGAACTGAAACTGAGACAAAATAAATCTTTCCTCCTTTAAGTTTATTTTTCTCAGGCATTTTATCACAGTGGCAGAGAGCTGATTGACACAAATGAAGAGAGCAGTTTTGCAGTTAGAGGGGATCACAGGTGAGAAGGTTTTCCTGTGGAAAGAGGACTTGGTTTACTTCTGAGTCTAACAGAAGTATGGGACCTAACCTCAGAGGAAACTAGGATGACAAGACAGAAGGTTGGAAGGGTTTAAACCATCCAGGTGCCTTTTAGGCCAACTGTGCCTATTTTACTTGATGTATTGTGAATGTCCTTTCTTGATCAATATTCTAAAGGTAGTGGAATGTGGCATTTGGAGCTTGGCCTTGAAGTCAGATAAATCTGATGTATAAAAGTAGCCAAGATAATTAATGTCTCCAAGTCTTAATTTCCTAATCTTTAAAATGGAGATGATTATAGATACTCACTAAGAGGGCCAGTGGGAGGGAAAGCCAGATAATTCATGTGGAGTGATGAAGAGGACAACACCATCTTTAATCAGTTTTTTGGCTGAATTTATTCAAACCACACTGATGGGGTAACCAAGAGCTTGCTCAATGCTTTACAATCTAATACCTTTTTTTTAGAATTATAAAGGGAAAGGGAAGGGAGGGATAAGGGAGGGTAATTGGGGGGGGGCACTCCTGGAGATAATTGCAATATCCAGAATATTTACACATTTTATACACATTTTATATTATTTTGTTAAAATCTTGTAAGGTTGTTCAAAAAAATAATAATAAATAAAAAATTAA